>JBBMEF010066348.1:0-11068 GCA_037832685.1 Sicyos baderoa | reverse complement strand
CATTTAGAAATGGGTTTATATTCATGAATAATGAAAATTTATAACAAGAACTTCCCTAAAACGGAGCAATGAAGTTGAAAAAACTCAAAACATTTCGATGGAATCTAAATTTCACTATTTTCGAGCATCAAAATCTCTACGCTTATTTGGTCACCCATAAAGTTTTGTATTTCCTTTAGATTGGATGAATTCGTTTGTAAGATGTCCTGGTACATTCCCATATAAAAATATTCACAGATCGGAACTTCGATGGAATCCAAATTTCACTGTTTTCGATCATCGAAATCTCTACGCTTATTTGGTCACCCATAAAGTTTTTTATTTCCTTTAGATTGAATAAATTCGTTCCTAAGATGTCCTAGTACATTCCCATATAAAAATATTCATAGATCGGAACTTCGACGAACCGACCACAGATGACTTGCTGATCTTCTATGTTAATCGATCTCGGACTTTTGATCTTTGATCGGTCTTTGACTTGTTGATCTTTGATCGGCCTCGGACTTGTTGATCTTCGATCGGTCGCTGACTTGTTGATCTTTGATCGGTCTTTGACTTGTTGATCTTCTATGTTGATCGGTCTATGACTTGTTGATCTTTGATCGGTCTTTGACTTGTTGATCTTCTATGTTGATCAGTCTCGGACTTTTGATCTTTGATCGGTCTTTGACTTGTTGATCTTTGATCGGTCATTGACTTGTTGATCTTCTATGTCAATCGGTTGTTGACGTGTTGATCTTTGATCGGTCTTTGACTTGTTGATCTTCTATGTTGATCCGTCTCTGACTTGTTGATATTTGATCCGTTTTTGACTTGTTGATCTTCTATGTTGATCGGTCTCTGACTTGTTGATCTTTGATTGATCGTTGACTTGTTGATCTTTGATCGGTCTTTGACTTGTTGATCTTCATTGATGATCTTGGGCTTCAAAATGGTGTTTCATCCTTGGAAATTTGGAGAGTCTTAAGCTTTATGGAATTCTGTCGGGAGCTTTGATGGGCTTGACCCCTTTGGATTTGGACTTTTTGGTTCGATTCACTAAACAAACTTTTGTCTGGTTTAATTTTGACCAAAATTTGATGTAAACCAAAATTTAGCCCTAATTTAATTTTGGGCAATATTGTCCCAAAATTAAATTTGGGATAATGACGTGGCAATCTACGGTTGGCCGAAATTTCTTAGTCAACACTTAGATAAAGAAGACGTATGATTGATAAATACATATAAATTACCATTTAAAAATGTTCATACTTATTGAACTACTTGTGCATAATTTTTTCAAAATCGGTGAATAATTGGAATGGAAGAGTAGAATCTTTTTCAAAATTAAAATCTCAAAATTCGGAGACTAAACATTCGTTTGTAATTGATAAAAGATTGAAGGAGTAAATAACTGTTTTTGTAATTAAATAAAAATATTAACTAATCTCATTGATTATTTATTTAATTTAAAACAAATAGTTTTGCAAATACGTTTAAATTGACTAGAATTGCAAATAATTTTGTAAATGTAGTTAGTTAGGTCAATTTCCCAAAAAAACAAATCGTTCTCAATGAATAAATAAATTAGCCCTAGGGCTCCATCTCCAATCTCCAATCTCCAATCTCCAATCTCCATCGTTCGCAGAAAACCCTCAAAAACAGTAATGGGGAAGAAGAAAGCCAGCCACCCCAACAATCCCTCCGACGAAATCGCCACTACTTCTGCTCCGTCCAGCGTTTTCGACTCGCTCTTCGGCGCCGCCGCCAGAGTAGAAAACGCCGCCGGCCTTTCCATCTTCTCCACTGACAACCCTTTTCGTAGGAAAGACTCTAAGTCCCTCTCTGCGGCTACATCTGCTGAAACATCTCCCAATGACGCCTTCCATGATCATTGCAATATCGCCCTTGTTAAGGGCAAGAAGAAAAAGCCTGGAATTATTCTGGATTCTGCCCAGGAAGGTCTCAAGAGCTCATCGAAGAAGGGGAAGTATTGGGTCGCTACCGAGAATAATGATGGAGTATTGAAGAAGAACACAGCGAAAGGTACTGTTTCTGGCTCTGAAACTTTAGAAATGAACCTTGAACTTAGCGGAGAATTGAAGAAGATAGGCAGTAAAGTGGGTGAGGATGTGAAATTGATGAAAGAGAGGAAGAAGAGGAAGAGAGATGAGCTTGAGAGGGAGTATGAAGTCAAAAAGTATGGAAGAACAGAGTGTAATGCCGATGATGGAGACGAAGGCTCCGGGGGTAATGCTGTTGGGAAGAAGAGGAAAGCATTGGACATTCCTTCGGAGATGTTGGTAACAAAGGAAGGATTCGATGATGAAATCAAGCTTTTGAGAACTGTGTTTGTTGGGAACTTGCCATTGAAAGTCAAGAAAAAAACTCTTGGCAAGGAGTTTAGCCAATTTGGAGAGATAGAATCTGTTAGGATCCGGTCTGTGCCACTCGCAAATGTAAGCATTGTTTTCTATTTGTTCATTATCTTCAAGTTTTAGTTCTTGGGCGTTTCTTAATTTATCCTTGAATTCTGTACTCTTTCTCTGATTAGAGCAAAAAACCGAGGAAGGGGGCGATTCTTTCCAAGAAAGTCAATGAAGATGCGGACAGGTAATGATTTTACATCAACATTATGATGTAATTTAGCATTTTTTTCTGTTTACAATGTAAGTTAACTTGATATATGCCGTTGCATTGTTTCTAATTCTATACTAAATCACTGTTTGTTGCTTAAAAATCAAAAGTATAGACTATAGAGAGGGACCTTTGTTTTAGGATGATCTTACTTGATCATGGTTATATGATTATATCCATATGGTCTTTTGTTTCCTTGAGTTCTAAAGCGTATATGATTTTAGGAAATCTCTGTAGGAGATAGTAGCTGGATCTGGTTGCTTTACTCTTTATCAATACAAATTTATATACCCTTTCTACTGATGAGTCAATGAAAATGTTTTATTTGCAGTTCTCATGCTTATGTTGTTTTCAAAACGGAGGAATCAGCTCAGGCTTCTTTGGCCCACAACATGGCTGTGGTACAGCTCTTACTCTGTTTTCTTTTCTTTTTTTCTTGTCCGCTTTTAAAAGATGAAATTTTTATGGTTTGACTAGTTCTATTCGTGATGATTCTTATATTTGTGAACTTAGTTTGCAGGAAATCATATTCGTGTTGATAGGGCATGCCCGCCGCGTAAAAAGTTGAAAGTAGGAAGTGCTCCAATATATGATCCCAAGAGAACTGTTTTTGTGGGTAACCTTCCCTTTGATGTAAAGGTTAACCTTTTATCCCTCGCACAAGTTTCCTTCCCTCCTACCTTTCCTGATGCCAAGTTATATCCTGTAAAGTTGGTTTATGGTTTTATACATCTATACATTTTCAGGATGAAGAATTGTATCAATTATTTTGCGGAATTGAGAATGTGGGATCCAGTGTCGAAGCTATTCGGGTCATAAGAGATCCTAATGTGAACATAGGGAAGGGTTTCGCATATGTATTCTTTACAACACGGGTATGCTCAGTTTATTTTATTTATTTATCTTAACGTTCATTCATGTACATAAAGATTCATGATCAGGTGACCACGTCAGTGACATCACTAGTTTCATAGTTTTCTTTTGAACAGAGATCTTTAGCTCATTGTTTTTCTCGCATTTTCTTCTTTTTTTTCCCCAAATTGAAAGCTCAGAATTATTGAGTGCTCTCTTTTGTAGATTGGTTGGGATGGTGATTGATCTAATTATATATGGTCAGACATACACATATGCACACACGAGTTGTCAAAGTTGCACTTAAGATGAACTTGGAATATGTAAACCTCGGTGTCTTTTAATTAGTTTTTTTTTTTTTTTTTTTTTTTTAATTTATAAGTAGGTTATTAGAGGCCCCGCCCTTGGGCATCATGCTCATGGCTGATCCCTATAAACCATGGGGAGGCTTCCTTCCACCCTTAGGCCCTACTCTTTGCATCATGTTCACATTTCTTCTTTTATTTGTGATCCCTACAAAGATGGAGAGACACCAACATTTACATAGCGAAGGAAGTGTTTGGATTGTTTCAGGTATAACTCATCATGTCTCCAAAGGGTGGTGTTGCGGTCAAAGAGTTTGGGTTTTGAAGGTGTGCTCTCCTCTAGGTTCCAAGTTCGAGACTCACTTATGACATTTATTTGTAGACACCTCCCATTTCTTTATTCCTTTGATGTCTTCCGGTGTCTGGCTTAATAATGGGTGGGGTTACCCAGGGTATATGGAGAAAAGCTCCAATTTTCCAGTTTTAAAAAAAGAAGTATAACCCATCCTTTCATTGTCTCTTTTCCTACCGATCAGCACAGCTGACGAACATTCAGTCTCTTTTTCACCTAATAGAGAGACTCGTAAGAGCCTGTCTTCTCCCACACATTTACAAATAACTTTTTTTTACTACATTTCTCAAGCTCCACACAACCACAGCTCCCCCAAGATCCACAAACAGTTCAAAAAAAAGGTCCCAAACCAACTCAGCTATAACAAGCTCCTAACAAAACCGAAGATAACTTTTAACTTTTCCACTTATTTATTAATTAATGAATCTTAAATTTTATAATGTAATTTCTTAGAAAATAAATTATAATATAATATTTAATTGTGTTTAGTAGAATGTGGAAACAAGGGTCGCCATTAAAGCCATCTCCTCATAGTTCTTCAAGCTCTCTTGACCATTAGGCCAATCCATGATAGTTATTTATTTCTTTTTTTTTGTTTATATTAGTGATTGTCCGGGCCAGCTTTAATGTCACGGGACATACCGCCTGATCCTACAATATTTGGATGCCAAGGAAACCCGTAGGAAATTAATTCTTAGGTAGGTGGCCACCATGGATTGAACGCATCACTTTATGCACCCCAAGATCCTCTTTCGCCAATTCAGTCACTCCATGATACATCCATGATAGTTATCATGTTCACAAACCATGATCAATTCCCACTAGTATCAGGGATACTTGATCTGCATATGTTTGTTGTTGGAGAAATAATGACACACCGATTTAAATAATAATAATAATATGGAATTAGCAGTTTGTTCACATGGTTCGTCTCAACTTCGTCAAAGACGAAGGAAACTAGTCTGTTCTCGTGGTTCGTCTCCACTTCGTTAAAACGAAGGAAACTCACCAACTTGGTATGCTATTACTTCCCGAACCGTGCAAGTATACACGTTCTTGCAGCAAGTTTTGAAGTAAGTAAAGATCATCTCCACAGGGAAAAGTTAAACTTATGCTCAATCGAAATCTAGAGAGTTTGGAAACAAATGATTTAAAAGTTGAAATGGGATTAAACTAAGTAATATAAACGAAAAACGAACATTGGAAGGGAATAGAACTTTTCGGGTGGTTTCGCTTAGGCGAAACCTCATAGGCTAAGGGCGAACATCGTTCGCTACTCTCTTGGCTCTCTCGAGCGCTAGAAGCGGTTCTCTCGAACTTAAACACTATAACTAAGCGAACAACACTTGACGAATCTTATCTCTAAGCATTCGTTTTACATGTAAGCAGAAACTTAGCAAAACCGAGTGTAATAACATGCAACTTCGTTTTATCACATATGCTTCTCTCGAAGACTAAATAAAACTAACTCAACATGCAAAAAATTCAGCTTAACTAGAAGTTTGGCTTAGGCGAAACTTCCATACTTGCCCACTTCCTTCCAACGAACTTACTAGCTACTCATGACATGAAAATAAAGCAAAACAATAGAAAAGCATAGAAATAACTTCGTTGAAAGCGAACAAAATGTTTAATACAAAGTTATGCTACGACGAAAGTAAAGAAAGCAATAAAGGAGAAACAAGGTAAGAAGAAGTCTGGTCGGAGATGTCTCTCAACAGCTCTTCTTTGGCTCCGACGAACTCTGCAACTCCGGCTACACTACTCCTATGCTAGAGCTAAACTAAGAAAACTGGAAAAGAAGAACTCCGACGAAACTACGACTAAAAATTAAGGAAAAACGGTCGGAAAACCTAAGCTACGACGGCAGACCCTCTCGGATTCGACAAGAACAAATGAAGGGGAACGACTCCTTTTATAGCCAGCACAAGACGACGAACTCTGAGGCGCGTGAGAGTTTGTCCCTTGGGGGACCACTGACACCTTCTGCTCCCACGAACCTTTGTCGGCTGGGACCACCTGACATTCTCTGCTCCACGATCAACCTCTGCAAAAGCTGTCCAAGTTGGGACCAATTCCTTCGTCAGGGTTGGCTTCGTTTAGTTTCGCTTAAGCGAAATATGTCAGGCTGGTTACTTCGTTGGGTTCTGGTTCGTTGGCTTCATATTGACGAAGTGCAGCTTCATCAGGCTGGCTTTGTTGAAATGTTGAGACGAAGTGTTTTGGCTTCGACGAAGCGTTGCTTCGTTGTGACTGGTTATAACGAACACCTTCGTCTACGAGCTTCCCATTCGTTGAGAACTTCGCTTTGCTTCGTTGGCTGCAAACAAACTAAAAAGAATCAATCCTTAAAGACTTAGCATATTTGCACACAATCAGACGTTTCGCTTAAGCGAACTAATGTAATAACGAATCGAAAGTTCATAATAATTCCATTACATAATAGCAAATTCTCAAATAAATATATCTTATTTCCTATTTTAACTCTCAATTCTTGAGAGTTATCACTCGTCATCGTCAACAAAAGATAACAAGGATTTTAAGTTACTAATGCCCTGTTTGATAACCATTTGGTTTCTTGTTTTTGGTTTTTCGAATTTAAGCCTATTCTCTCTCAAATTTCCTACAATGTGCTCCATCCTTCCTACCATTTATCCATCTTTCTTTAAAGAAAGTAGGAGAATACTAACCAACTTTTAAAAACAAAAATAAACTTTGGAAAGCTATTTTTTTTTGTTTTTAAAAGTTGGTTGGTCTTCCCCTACTTTCTTAAGGAAAGATGTATACATGGTAGAAATGATGAAACAAATTGTAGAAATTTAAGAGAAAATAGGCTTAAATTTGAAAAACTAAAAACAAGAAACCAAATGGTTATCAAACGGGGCCTAAGGTTTAAGTTTTGAGGTTTGAGTTGAATTCAAACCTTGTGGGTATCTCCCAACATCCCCTGGGGATACCAAAACATTTGGGTATTAGGTAGTAAATATATAGGGGAGAGCATAGTGAGAACTTTCAGAGGATAGAGAATCTTTTTCTTGCAGGAAGAAGTTCGGTGCCAAAAGCTATGTATCAGTTTACTTTCTTTTCTTATTGTTTTTCTCATTTCTAGTCTTTAAGAAATCTACATGGTTTACATATCTTTCAATTTCATACTAACAATCACGCATTGCTTATCTCTCCTGGATGTGCAGGAAGCAGCACATTCTGTAGTTAGTAAACAAAAGTTAGAGTTGCGTGATCGAACATTGAGGCTCTTTCATGCCAAACAAAATCTGACATCGACCCCGGTCAAGAAACAGTATAAGCCATCTAACGGAGCTGGTCACTCCGCAAACAAAAGGGCAGTAGATTCAGGTTCAAAGACACCAGACAGCAGCAAAAGGGTAATGACGAAAGCTACTATCGCATCCTATCAGGGGCTGCGTGGGAGCAAAACTGGCTCCCAGAAGAAGATCCTTGCCAAAGGCAGTGACATAAAACGGCGAAAATCATATTCAAACAGTGATGAGAAAGCAATAGATCACAAGAGGAAAAGACCAGAGAAGACAAGTGAAAAAAATGGGAAAAGGCCTGCAGTTGCCAACAGAAAGGCTGCCGCAATAGCATCAAAAAATGGCGTTGCAGTGCCGAAACAAGCTGGGGTGAAGCGCAAGTCTGATAGCCGAACTCCAGAGAGCTCTCACAGAAATAAGAGAGTCAAAAGATAGGAAACAAACGAGGGAAGAAGTTTAAGTTGTGGACTGGACTGGACTGTGAACTGAACTCTCTCAACTTTTTTGTATTTTTTTTATGTAGCTTATCAATTCACTTTTTTGTTTGAAAACCTTTCATGTAGGGTATACATTTATCAACTTTTTCTTTGTACTGTTTTTGTCCATCAATTCACTTTTGTATTAATCAACTTTTTCTATGTAATGTCTTTGTCTACTATGGACTTGTTTCAAAATAATCAAGTATTTTTTCTTAGAAGAAAATAATCAAGTATTTAATGATTATATAATACGTATAAAATATAAGTACGAACAGTAATATATTAGAAAAAACATCAAAATGGACTTTGATTGTTTTCTTATAGAAATTCTTAAATAGTTGGTCCTATTCGAAATATCTGAACTTTGATAGTTCCATTCTAATTTAATTTTTATATATAATGACAATTCATGAATTGAGATTTTATAATTTTTTTTTTTTTTTTTATATATGTGACTTCCAAGCCCGTTTTCACATATCTTGACTAATGTTACGGAATATACTAAGTAGATGACTATCATGAATTGAACACATCACCTTATACACCTTATATCCTCTTTAACCAAAATTGAGATTTTATAATTATTAATTGCCAAGTTTATTAATGAAAACTATTAATTTCAAGTTGAAGTCAAGACAAGTTGTATTTTTGAAGGTAGTCCAAACATAACTATATTATTTTACTATTTTAAAATTTGTTCTCAAATATTTCTAAAAAATTAAATCATAAGAAAAGAAAAAGGAAAAAAAGTATTTCCCTCTTATATGATTTTTACAAAATAGTTAAAAGGGACAACTTATCAGAAAAATGGCCATTGGCCAAAATAAGGAATTATTTAAATAATATAAACGGCTGCTTAAACTATTTGCTGAACGACCACTTTTCATTTCCTTCTAATTAATAACCCTACGCTTATTTGTCAACATATACACCGTAAACATAAAGTTTGGTTTCATTTTATTCAACATTAAACTAATTAAATGAAAGTTATCTCCATTAAATTATTGATTAGGCGAAAAGTACACTAAACAAACAATCACTTTTGTACCAATATTCAAAGATTGCATTTAGACCAATGGCAATTGTCATTAATCAAAATTTTGAAAATTATTTAAAATTTTAATTTGTTGTTTCTTTTAGTTCAGTAACAACAATTAGAAAGAAAGATTTCAACTATAATTTCTGGTTGGTTTTATGATGTTGAGCTACCACTCTTTATTATTATTTCAGCAAAATATTCAGCTGAGTCCTCTTTTAGTTATATATTAGTACTCATACGCTTTACATCCTCACGATAATCTACCAGATTATTATTTTTTTATTAAATATTCAAAATTTTGTCGAATGGTTGTCATCCAAAATGTTGATTTTTTTTAGTTCAATGATGTGAGGATAAATAAATTTCAAACATTTGATGTTTAATTTGTTGAAAGGTTGTTACTGTTGAAGTTATATGTAAATATAGTAATTAAGTAGGTTTATTCCTTATTATGTTTAGGCTCGGTAGGCCCGGCCCGTTAGGGTTGTCTTGTAATCTATAAGTAGGTATTGTCTCTTTGTTAATAATAGAACGACTATTCTAGTCTATACGGGTTACATGGTATCAGAGCCAAAACCCTAAAATAGTGGAAATTAGGGTTTGGGTTTTCTCTTTCCCGGGATAGAATTTGGGAGAGCCGTTTGTAAGATTTTGTCCAGGACTGCAACAAGAAGCCGTCGCCGCCACCGCCAGAATTTTTCCACCGACTGTTTCTGGTATATCCGGGGTCGATCTACAATCTGGTCCAAGTTTCGGCTCCATCCGAGTCCGAACGAAGCCGCAATCGTCGCCGGAAGTCGTCGCCGCTGCTCCGATCGGTAAATTTTTTTTTGGATTTTGTCCGCGCCGATGTATACTTCAAGTCTGTCCAATTTTTTTTTCTGTTTCGGGGTTCGTAGGGTCTCGGTTTTGCTTTCATAGCTACTTTGGGTTTCCCGGGCCTCGTTACTATTCTGTTTTTTTTTTTGGAAAAGTGAGTTTGTTGCTGTCCAGTTTATTTTATTCACTGAAATATGAGTGAAACTAAGCATGTAATCTCTCACTCGATCGAGATTACGAAAAGAAAGTTGAATGGCTCAAACTTTATTGATTGGCATAGGACGATTAAGAACCATATGCTCTTCAATGAGTTAGAAGATCATATGGATGGAAAACCACCTGTGGATGTGGTTGAGAAGAAACGATGAGATCGTGAGGATGCTCGTCTCTACAATCAAATCACGAATTCCATGAATGATGATATTGTGGATCTGATTGGTCATTGTACGACGGTAAAAGAGGTTATGACATTTGTGGAATTCTTATATTCCGGGAAGGAGTAGGTTATGAAGACTTATGATGTCTGCTCATCCTATTTTCATGCTGATCAGAATGGGGAGTCTGTTCGGAGTTATTATACTAGACACAAGAAGAACGGTGCTGAATTGAACTCTCTAATGCATTTTTCTGCTGATATTGCGGTACAACACGCTCAGAGAGAGAAAATGAGAGTCATTAGTTTTTTGAAGGGTCTAGGACCCGAGTTTGAGGGTCCTAGAGCCCAGGTTCTGTCTGGTTCTGAGATTCCAAGTTTGGATGATTTGTTTCTACGATTGGAACGTACTGAGGAGACTGTTGTGGTGGCATCGAATAGCGCCCTAGTTGGAAGACGAGACACGCGAGGTGGGAGGCCTCCTACTACTTTTGTGAAATCAGGATCTGATCGACGTCTCGAGTCTGGAGGTGAGAGACGTCCAGGATTTCGTAGTGATTTGGAATGTTATTTCTGCCATAAACCGGGACATCTACAGAGAGACTGCAGGAAGTTACAATCTTATCTGCAGAAAGCCCAACTTGCTTCTAATGATAAGAAGATGCATGATGAGTTTGCACAACTCAAGGTTTCCAATGCATCGTCGCAGTCATCAGCCTCTGATCCTCTTGCTGCTGCCACCTTAGCCGAGTCAGGTAATAATCATCGCCTTCTTTCGTCCTCTACGAAGTGGGTCATAGATTTTGGCGCCACTGCCCATATGATAGGTAATATTCACTTGTTTTCTACTTCGTTGTCTCCTGTTAAGTTTCCGGCAGTTACTTTAGCAGATGGGTCCTTGTCTCCTGTTCAGGGCTCAGGATCAATTACACTTACCCCTACCCTGTCTTTGTCAACCGTT
>JBBMEF010066337.1:0-11069 GCA_037832685.1 Sicyos baderoa | reverse complement strand
TAAAAAAAATTCAAAAAGTAATTTTTATTTTTAAAATTTGATTAACATCCATATATATTTTCAATACAATATATAAAAGATGGAATACAATATACGGTAGAAAAATGAAATACATTATAAGAAAATTAAATAAAAATAAGCTTAAATTAACTATCATATAATGGTTCAATTGATTAAATAAGGTCTTAAAATGTATAAAAATTATTTTCCTACAAATTTTTTTAACATCCAAATGTTGTGGTAAGATATCAAAATAAGCTTAAATTTTAAAAATCAAATTTATTAAATGGCCCTATTTACAATTTAAACTTTAAATGACTATGATTAAAGAAACAAAATTTTTAAACTCATTTACAACCAAACAATGAAAATCACTACGCCACTTACCATTTCGGTATTATTATTAAAACTTTAAATCATAGTTCTCTCGTGATAGCTCCGAGATAAAATACTAGTGGAAGCTGGCAATTCTTCGTCTGCAGCTTCTGCTTTTTCTTTTTGGTTTTTTTAATCCCACAATTTTATGTATTTATTATGGTGAGATGTTTGAGGTATGGAAACTTCTTTCATAATTATTTAGTTTTTTATTTTTTATTTTGAGATTTCAACTTACATTTATTCAAAATTTCCAATGATATATTTCATCTTTCCTTACCAAATAGGTAGTTAACTGAATTTTAAAATAAAAACAATTTTTAATTTTTTTTTTTTTTTTCAAATTTTAATTTAGTGTCTAAAAATATAAGTAATAGATAGATATCTAACCAAAAAAGAAAAAATGGTAAAAGTAGTTGTTATAAATTTAAATTTTAAAAATAAAAAAATAAAATAATAATTGGCTGTAATTTTAGAAATGGAATTACTTACACAGGTACGTGAGTTTGGGAGAATGGGATGAAATTCAAATATTTCACTATTTTATAAAATCGGATGGAAATCCCCAAACAGACCCTCTCATCCTTTGGCTCACCGGAGGTCCTGGCTGCTCTACTCTATCTGGACTTGCCTTCGAAATTGGTAATTTCCTTAAACTCATTTTACTTATTATTATTTATTTATTTTTATTAATTAAAAAATGATGATAAATTTTGAAAAAGATGTAAACATTAATTTTAAAGGTCCTATAAGTTTTAAGGAAGAGGCATACAACGGGAGCCTACCTCAACTATTATTTAACCACCATTCATGGACAAAGGTGATGATTAATATTCTTTTAAACTTAATTATTTTGACTTAATAAAAATAAGTGAATTAGACTAACTTTTATAATTGATGATAATTATGCTAGAAAGCTAGTATAATATTTGTAGATTTACCCGTGGGCACCGGATTTTCCTATGATAAAACTTCTACAACACCTAAGATCGGAGATTCTAGTTTTATTCGTCATTGTCTCCAATTCTTGAGAAAGGTATACATTATATATATATATATATTGCTAAAGAAAATAGAAAGTTAAAGACCCCGTTTAATAACTATTTGGTTTCTGAAATTTCAGCTCATTCTCACTTAAACTTCTTATAATATGTTCCATCATACTTATAATATATTCATATTTCCTTAAGAAAGTATGAGAACACTAATCAACCCTTAAAAACAAAACAAAAAGTAGTTTCCAAAAGTTTGTTTTTGTTTTTTTAAGTTGTTTAGTATTCTCCTACTTTTCTTAAAAAAGATATATATGATAGGAAGGGTGGAACATAATGTAGAAAATTTGAGTGAGAATAGGGTTAAATTTCAAAAATTAAAAACAAAAAACCAAATAGTTATCAAAGGAGACTTAAAATATTTTGTCATAATTTTCCGTGAGGTTTTAGGTTTACATTTTTATATACCTTACTAAAAACAATAAAATGATTTGTTGCTAATTACTAAATCTCATTTTATAAGATTGTTGGTTTGAAACCTAGCATTTTCTTTTCTCTTTAAAAAATTATAATCAAAGTCGTTTGAATTTGTAGTGGTTGATTGATCATCCAAAATTTATAGCAAATCCCTTTTATGTGGGTGGAGATTCATATTCCGGTATGATTGTTCCCGTTGTTGCTCAAGAAATTTTAGAAGGTAAAATATCTTTTCTTTTTTTGTAATCTTTTTTTTTTTAAATTGTAAATTTTTGTTATTGATGTTGCAACTAATTAATGAAACAAAAATAAATTTCTCTCTCTAATGTTTTTTAAATGTTGCAGGAAACAAACATGTTTTTCCATTGATAAATTTTCAGGTTTGATTGTTGCTTGTTGTTTGAGTCGCCATTTTATTTTTTATTTTATTTTATATTTTTGTTTGTATTGTTAGGGATACATATTGGGAAATCCAGGTACTATTCCTAATTCAAGTAAAAATTTTGCAATCCCGTTTGCTCATAGGATGACACTAATCTCGGATGAATTGTATGAGGTAATATGATATATATATTTTAAATTAATTTATTTATATATATCAGCTTAAACTTTTGATTTGATATGGTATAGTTCGAATCTCTCCCAAGTCGTTTCCTGCCCAATTAAAATTAAATTATATTCGTAGGACATTTATGTGATTTAACATAACTCAACAAAAGTAATATAGAATGAAAAAATACTTGTAAATAAATAATCAATATTAACTACTTCTAATTTGTTTACAGTCATTGAAAAGTAGTTGCAAAGGAAATTATGTTAATATCGATTCGAGCAATGTAGAGTGTTTAAGACATCTCGAGACGTATGAAAAGGTTCGTAAAATATCTTAAATCTCATATTCACATATGATATATAGTTATATAAATTGATGGAACTTTTTCATAATTGATATATATATATATATATTTTTGTTTTGTTCTTCATCTCTAGTGTATTTCGAAAGTTGAGAAAGCATGTATTTTACTTCCAAAATGTGCATATCAATCTCCAAAGCAACCAAATATTGGTCGAAGATCTCTCTACAACACTTCAAAGGAGCTGCTTCATCTTAATTATTCACCACCCTTCGCCATTCATTGCCCTGTAATTTCTTCTTTTTTTCATGATATATATATATATATATATACATTTATACACAATTAGGAATTTTTAATCATTTTCTTTATTGTATATATAGGAATTCAAATACGCACTTTCTCATCATTGGGCTAACGATGATCAAGTTCGGAAAGCACTTCACATACGTGAGGTAAAAATGATAAGTTATTTAAAGAGAATTTATCATTAGCAGCACATTCTATCTCTTGTGTTATATTTGCAACACAATTTTAAAAATAATTCATTTATAACATGTTTTTTTATCGGTGATATAACACAACCATTGATAGTGTGAATTTGATAGAACTCAAATGGTGATAGAACATTTGCTGTCACAAATAAATTAGTTTTGATTTTGTGTTATAGATGACAACTTTACCATTTTTTATTATACATACAAAATGAATTCACTTTTGATCGTTTTCTTTCTTATATATATAGGAAAGCATTGGTGAATGGATAAGATGTATGAATAAAGAGAATTATACGAGAGAAATCGAGAGTGCTTTTCCTTATCATGTGAACCTTAGTATTAAAGGTTATCGATCGTTGATCTATAGGTATATAATTGTGTAATTAGTTCAATAATTTATATATATATGTTAATGGATATATAGTTTGCTAGAATAATTTCTTATCCTAATTCTTGTTGATGATATATAGCGGAGATCATGATATGGTTGTGCCACATTTGGATACTCAAGCTTGGATTAAAGCTTTAAATTACTCCATTGTCGATGATTGGAGACCGTGGTTGATCTTAGATCAAGTAGCTGGGTAATTATTTTTTTTGCTATTAATTATAGTGTAATAATGTAATCTTATGATAGTAATGGAATTTTATTTTATTTTATTTTATACAGATACACAAGATCTTATGCAAATAAAATGACATTTGCAACCATAAAAGTAAGAAACCAATTTAAATTAATTAAAATTTTGTTAAATTTTGTTAATTTTTTTTAAAATGGAAATTGCAGGGTGGAGGGCATACAGCAGAATACAAACGAAAAGAAAGCTACATAATGTTTAGTAGATGGATATCACGAGAATCCTTATAAAAAAAATATTCAGGTAAATACAATTCTTCAATTTCAAAACAATTTTAATAAAATGTTCAATTATTGGATATGTTGACTTTATTTTGGTGCCTAAAAATGATGACCAAGACCATATACCTAATTCAAATAAAAAAAAAAAAAGTATTAAGTAATGAAAAATAAAAGTGTATTTTTTTCGAATGTGTGTGAGTTAATATAACTAGAAATTTTATGTCAATTTAAAATTTGTGTTTAGTAAAATAATGATGGTTACTTACTAAATTTTATATATTGATTTGTTTATGAATTAATTTGTGTAGTTATTAATTTTTTTATTTTTTAAATTTACCTGTCAAGAAGAGTAGAGGTTTATTGTATCTTGAAGGACTTCCCTCAATTATTGTTCAACTCTAAAATAAAAAAAAGGACATAGATTTGTTTTTAATTTATCAATTAACTTTGTTATGAAACGGAAACCAAAACAATTGATAATCGAAGATAAATAAACGTAAAGAGAAGAGAAAAGCAGAAGAGACACACAGATTTACGTGGTTCACCAACGTTGTGTTGGCTAGTCCACGGGCGGAGAGAGAGAAACAGTTTTATTCAGAGAGGCAAATTACAGAGACAAATGTCATAAAAAAAAAAACGGCTAGGGTTTAGGTTGAGCTTATATATGTGCTCTAATTAAAACCTAATTACATAATGCACCCCCGTCAGCAGCTCCGCCCCCGAACTCCCGACTACTCATCGTAGGATAAAAGACTCGTTCAAGACATAATGCAACAAACTTTTTAAATTTTCTTAAATTAAAATTTTGAATGTTCAGGGTTTTGGTTCATAAATTTACGCTAATGTTACTGAATTTGTTGCAAATAAACTCCAGGATCTTTAATGACGCCTGCAAGCCGTCATGGACCATCGGTGAAGAAATTGTTGGTGTCATATATTAAATCTATATATTAAATCTATTTGTAGAATTATTATATTTCCTCCGTAGCACTTCAAAGTTTTTTTAAACTCCCTGTAACATGGTCTGTATGTGCTTTATCTACTTGATCATCAACAAATTGAAGTATCATTTTCTAAAAAAATGGTGGCAACATAATATCTAACTTAATATAAATATTCTTTTCAAAAAAAAAAAAAAACTTAATATAAATATATATGTTATATAAATTAAAATTATATTGAATTAATATAACAATTCTACCAATATTTGAAATGATATTTTTTTGAACACTATATACCTTTAAGTCATTCTTTAAGTATAATTTTTACAACATGATAATCTAAGAACGTTGAAAATGTAATTCAAGCATATAAGATTTTAATTATCTTCATTACAGAAAACGAAATGACCTTTTGTGTAATCTTGCATCATCATTTTAACATTCAAAAGCATTATAGATTCACGATCATTAATTCAATTGATGACCTACTAACTTATCATAATTGAGAGATAACTCTCTTTATCACTTGTTCAACTAAAGAAACTACAATTTTAGTTTTCTTTTTATCGGTAAATTTTATTTTTTAATTCAATAATATTTAGAGAAACTGACTCAAACTTATAACTTATGATTATTAAGTCTTACCGAATGTAAATCCAATTATACTTTTTTGTAATATATATATTTTTTTTTCAAGAATACTTGATTTTCTTTCTTTCTTTTGTTCTCCCTATAACATATTAACTATTACTCCCTAAGAGGTCGTTACAATGAACATTAAAGTTTTCTTTAAATTTATGAATGATTTGATAATTAAGGGGTTATGAGTTATATTATTATGAATTTTCTAATTGAGATCGTGAATTATGATCTTTAAAGAAAAATAAAAACTTATTGGAAGATTTATTATTATTATTTTTTTTTTTGATAAAATATTATTAGGGAAGGAAGATTTGAAACTGTAACATCATGGTTACTATATCGTACAAGATGTCAGTAGAGTTATGCTGAAAGATTTAAATTGAAATACTAGCTAGTTATGGTTTAACTTCCATTGAAAGTTAAGTATCGACAAGTTTAAGAGTAAAAGCTATTCGTTGTCTAACGTTTTGTAATTTGTAATTCGAGAAAATCTACCCTCGTTTCCTAATTAACCAAACATTGTTAAAATTGGTATTTGTTTTTTCATTTTGTTGGAGTAGTCTAAAAGAAATTTAAAATAATAATATTAATAACACAAATCGGAACAATAGCTCAACTGACATAACTTTATCTATAACCAATAAATCACCTTTGTTGTTCAGCTAAAAAAGTTATTAGCCAAGCCACAAGTTTAAAGTGTATACAATAATTTTAGATTTAGTCTGAAAAAATTTGAGAACAGAAAATAAGCTCACGCTTAATCAAACATTTTAACTATCTAACCAAATATTTTGACGATCCAAGTTTTTTTTTGTAAAGTATATAACATATTCAATGAGTTTTTCAATTGTATTTTTGAAATATCCATATTTTAATTTTGACAACTTTTTTTTTTAAAAAAAAATTATTGCAAAATATTTTTATTATTTTCAACTAAATTTAATGACTTCCATCAACTTTCACCTTACATGTAACCATTTTTGCCTTTGAGAGAAAAATTAAAAGAGACAGCCTTGGTGACTGCCTCGTGGTACACTTCTAATGGATAATCACTTAGTAGAAAATACTTTTTATTTTAAAAAATAAAGAAGCAACATTTTTTAGAAAATTGAATCATTTAATTGATTTTTTAGGAAACGTACCTTTGAAATGAAATTTATGGTAAGTTCTTAATTCTAGATCAGACATTTTTCATTATAGTGTAAAATAGTTCATGAAATATAAAATATTAAATAAAATCTTAACGATATGAGTCTGAATTAACAATAAATTTATTTAAAGATAAGAATGAACCATTGGTAATTTTTTTTTTGCTCCCCCATGCATGCATCTTGATTTCTCTCTTTTTGGAAGTTGACATTTTCTTTTTCAGAGTTACACCAAAATTTATATATATTTGAAGTATATTCTGAGAGGAAAGATAATAAACTTTATTTAAACGATATCATTCCTCTCAAACAACAAAATTATTGCGCCACTCATTCGATTACACAAAAATATACTTTATTAGTTATTGAGCCACCACTTTTATTATCCATTTCAAATTCAATGAGTTTTATAATAAATACACCTGGAATGAATGTGCGATAAAAAAAAAAACAAAACGAAAAACAAAAAAACAAAAAAACAAAACATGTGGAATGAATTTATGGCCTCGAGTTTCACAAAGAGATTCTTTTATTTTTGTTGTTATTTTATTTATTATTATTTTTTTAGAAAATATTTGTTTATTTATAAAGAAAAGTTAAAAATTAAATAATAGAGAAAATGAAAAGAAAACCTCAAAAAACTACATCAAAACTAGTTATTATAACTACTCAAAACAATTTCATACTTTACTATTAAAAATAATTATTTAATTCTAACCACTCATATTTTCTATTTATTCAAAATAACTATTTATTTTTAATAGCTCATTTTTAATAATTAATTTCTATCTATTCAAAATAGTTCATTTTATTTAACTACTCAAAATAATTACTCAGTCTCTAGAGTCTCTTATTCTTTTACAAAAAAAGAATCATATCTGTTAAATTGTAAACCCAATTTTTAATTACTCAAAATAATGGTGTAATAAAGTAACCCTCCAATCAGAACACCTCATCCAAACTACTCATGTTTGTATATATTATAGATAAGTATTATCTTTTGTCCCCAAGGGGTGGCGCAATGGTTGAAGACTTGGGCTTTGAAGGTATGCTCCCCTCAAGGTCCCAGGTTCGAGACTCACTTGTGAAACTATTCTTTCGATGTCTCGGTACCTGGCCTAGAGACGGGCGTGGTTACCTTATTTCAAAAAAAAAGATAAGTATTATCTTTTATTGATTTAAGAAAGTCCACCACAATACAATCAAACTCAATCGTAATCTCGAGAAATTTCAACACGTAAAGATATCATACATATCTTCATATGATTTGTCATGTTAACTAATTATAACAACAACAATTTAAATCATAATAATAATTATTATTATGTAGTTGTTACGTATCTTCTATATTGATAATACTATGCACTTTTGATATAAACGTTTATAATTTTGATTTTTTATTATTAGTCAAAAAGCCTCATATATGTGAGTGTTGTTTTCATTTTAACCATAATTTTTCTCATCTTGTCCCATGTGGGATAGTGAAATATATAGTATAAGATTTATGCATAAATTTCTAAATTGCTCAAACAATATTAAAAATATATATATTTTTTAAAATGTTGATAATATATTTATTTTCATTACTTTTGCGTGGAAAAAAAAAATAAACATAAAGAGAGTGAAAAATAAAATATTTTTAAAAAGTTAAAAACATATTATTTAAATAAAATTTTAACATTTTTATATCTATAATTTTTTGGTGAAAATATTTTTTAACATTTTTTCAAAAGCCCATCTAAATTTTAAATTTTTTATAAAATTTAGGAGTATTTTTGAAAATAATTAACCGTTATCATCCATATTTTAAAGTAAGGATATTTACTTTTTTTGAAAAAGTTTAAAAAGTAATTTTAAAAAATTTCAAATTAAATAGAATTGACATAAATGGAAGTAATTCATCTATACTTCCTCGATTGCCAATTCTTTATTTATTTATTATTATTTTTTTATCTCTCCCCATCATTTTCATTACCTTATACATAACTTTAACTAGTCCCATTTTCAAAAATTCATCCTCAGTACTTCTTCAGTTGTACCTGTATTAGATAACTAGACGGTTATAATATGGCCAATTTCATTGTTATATATTTTGATATAATAATATTGGGAGAGGGGACTCGAACTATGTACTGTTCGCCAATTTCATTATTATAAATGTTCGTAAAGGTTTTAGATTTAGTTTCTATATATAAATAAAATTATCTAGTTTTTACTCAGACAAATCAACAACTTACATAATTCACACACACCCATTACTCCAATTCCAAAGTCCACTCCTTTGGCCTAAACCCTTTCAAACAATGTGATGAATTCCCATCACAAATCCCAAATGGCCAATTTTTTTCAGCAAAATCCCAATACACTTTCACCAAATTACCTTCTGGGTTTAATCCATGGTGTTAAGTAATTGATCGTTGTTATTATAAACGAATAAAAATTTTGTTTTTTTTTTTTATGATAAGTTTTGCATATTTTTTTATTATTTTGTTTATCAGTAATCAATCTTGATTTTTTTTTTCTTTCTAATGTTCATTTCAATTTTTGCCTTCTCCAAACTTCCTCTGAGCAAGGAAGAAGGGATGAAAAAGAAACAAATCAAAAAATCAAAAATCAAAACCATGACTTAAAAAGGATAAATAATAAAAAATTAAAAGTGTGGTTATAAAAGTACCACGAAAATCTGAGAGACGTGTAGTATGTTAATTAAAAAAAAAATAAAATTTGTTGTGTATATCAACTTTAGAACCCTCTATTAAAATTATAGTACATTTTTATCAAAAATTCATCTATACCAAAAATTTGAGTGATTGAACTTAATTAAACTCAATCAATAACTAGTGGTTGAACTCAATCAGCTTGTTAAGTGATTGATCAACTGATTGAGTTCAATCAATAACTAGCGATGAAACTCAATTACACTCAATCATTCGTTAGTTTTAATTTTTTGATATATGTGCAATTATTTTCAATTTTGTGTTACATATGCAATTTTTTAGCCAAATTTTGTTACACATGAAAAATTCACTTAAAAAAATAGAGGATTTAATTATTTTTTTAATGGATATATAATTGGAGGAAGCAAAGGAAAAGAAAAGTAAGAGAAGACAGAAATTTGGCTTTACCATGGCCGTCGCCACCGTCTTTTTCCGATCATTTGTTGGTTTCCTCCACCTTATTTTCTGGGTCTCCGCCGCCATCGCCGCCACGATGGGGTCGTACTCGACGGTAAAGTTTCTGCCAGGATTCGCAGGCCCTCTTCCTTTTCAACTCGAAACTGGGTTAGTTTTTTTTTTTTTTTTTTTTTTTTTCACTACAAATTATATTCTTAATTTTTGAACTGGTAAGATTTATTTATTTTTTATTTTTGATATGAAACTGGTAAGAATTAAAACCTAATTAATAACTATTTCATCGTTTTATTTTGCTAAGAACAATAGCTTAAATGACATTATTATATATTTAAGGATACTAAATTTAAATTTAAATCTCTACCCAATTATTCTAAAATTAATATATATTAAAAATCAAATGGGTTTGGTTCAGTTATTTAAAAATTTTAATTTAAATCTCTACCGAGTTATTGTAATTGCTCCGTGAATACATTAAGTCATTGGTTCGATTCATATCATCCCCTTTTTATAAAAGGATTTGTCCTCAAATCAAGATGTTTATTGCAGGGTTTAAACACTTTATGCTTGCGGCCAAAGATGAACTTAGTAGCAAATTTTGCATAATTTCTTACAACAAACAAGTTGTTGACATTGTGTTTGTTGTCATTCTTTACTTTGGAAGGAGACTTCGATTAGTAAAAACCATCTATGTAGAAGAAAACATATGGGTACAGTAATTATTGTAGGCTTAAATTTTAAAAACTAAAAACTAAAAACAAAATGGTTATTAAACGAGACCTTAATTTTTTATTTTTTATTTTTGAAATTTAAGTCTATAACAACTATTTTACCACATGCTTTTTCTTATTTGAATATTTACCTTCTACCTATATTTATAAAAATCAAATTTAAATTTGAAAATAAAAAAAACTAATTTCCAAAAATTTGTTTTTGTTTTTAAAAGTTGACTATTTTTTTAAGAAAATATGGATATATTACATGAACGAGAGTGTAACATATTGTAGGAAATTTGGGTGAGAACAAACTTAAATTTCAAAAAAAAAAAAAAAAAAATCCTCATAAAGTTGAACTAATCTAAAATATTTGTACGTCATAAATATTTTTTATATTTATATGGTAGGAAATGTAAGGAGTTTTTACAAATTAGTTT
>JBBMEF010066326.1:0-11070 GCA_037832685.1 Sicyos baderoa | reverse complement strand
TTGACCAACCCGAATTTTTGGGTTGGGTTGAAAATCACCTCAACCCAACCCAACCCAACCCATGTTCACCCCTAATTTTTTTAATGTATAGCCAACCTTTTATCTCTTTTATTTTTTTTTTAAATAAAAATAAATTTAATTAATCAACCTTTTATCTCATTTAAAGATGAAAATAAAATCGTCATTCCTCGTCTTATGCATTTACTTTTTCACGCATCCTCGATTGATTAGTTCTATTATTAATAATGATATCAACTAGATATGTAACAATAATTATTATCATTATTCATGTTATTTTTCAATATTATTTTTTAAAAAATAATATTTGGAATTGGAATAGGCTTGAAATAGACTTTTTACTCACTTTATTTATTTATTTATCTATTGAAAAAGTTTGTAATTTGAAAAGTTGTTTTTTTTCTTAATTACAAAAAAAAACTCGAAATGTATATAATTGTGCCTGATTTTGCAGAAAAATATGGTATTTTACTCTTTATTTTTTCCTCTTTTTTAATAAGAATTTAGTTTTTCTTTTTTTACTAAATTAAATGAACAACTCAGATGTTAGGTTGAAAAAACACCAAACTTGAAGGAGCACACATTTATAAAAAAGAACACCAAACATGTTGTGAATTTGAAGAAGCACACATTTATTTTTGCACATATTAAAAGTAACTTTAAACTATGATACTAGGATGGAAAAATTCAATAAACCATTTAAGTGTAACACATGAAAAATACAATAAGATATAGCCTTTCGACCTACCGTTTCTATTTCTAACGACTATATTATATAAAATAATTTTAATTTTAAGATGAGTTTCAATTATGTTTCTAGAGTTTGAAAAGTTTTATATTAAAACTCTTGAACTATGAAATTGCTCTAAGTAATAAAATGATTACTTGGAAATTTTATTTCTTAAAATGAAGGATTTTATATGGTGGCAATTAAGAGAAAAAATGAAAAGGGTAAATTATATCACTTACAGTTCAATTTAAACCAATGACATGGTTAAGTTTTTACAATATTTTACTAAGTAATTTTTTAAAATTTTCAATCTCAATTGAATCTCAGAAATAATGAATTATATAATTTCTCTAATCATTAATTATTTTAAGTAAAATCTCAAATACATATGATGTACTTGGTGATAAGTTCAATCCACAGTAATTAATACAATCACTAATATTAATAAAATAGTAATAAATAAATAAACCAAAATTTCATCTTCATCACACTATCTTGAATAAAGGGCGAGTGAATATAAATGGATTTTTTCTTTCTTTCTAAACATCGAAAATAAAAAGTTGGGAACAGAAAGAGAGATTGAACTTTGGATAAAATATATAAAATTAAGTTATAACCCATTTTTTCGAGAATAAAATCCTTCTTTCCTAAACATAGGCACTATGATTTCAATCATATTTAAAATAGTAATAATTAGTTTTCAAGCTGATTTTATTGAATTTGGTAATATAATACAAATAATGTATAGGTGTAAATATATTTTTAATGTTTTAAAGAAATAAAAGTAGTATGTACGCCTTTTTAGTGAAGGTTAGTTGGGACTAACGAAGATTAACATGTATTCTCAATCTAAACGTTACATGTTTGAATCTTCTTAATCTTTAACTTATTATAAAAGTAATATGTATGCATTTTTTTACGAACTAAAGTTTGAAAGTATGTTTTTTATTTTATTTTTTAAGTACAAGTTGAGGGAAGAGAGACCAACAAACTCTATATAGATCGAGAGCACAATTACTCTAAAATAATATGAGAGTCAAATATCAATTTTCAAAATCGAACTTATTACCGTAATGGTGAATTAGATCATCAACAAACAATAAAACCATTAAACCACGAACCCTTTCCGTTATGATTTCGATTAGTCAGCAAGTTCAAATATTTAACTTTTGAATAGACAAACATAATCATCAAAATAAAAATGAATCTTAAACTTCAATCAATTACAGGATGGACCACCCATTTTGGATGTGTATTTAATTTGTTCAACACATTGTTAGGTAATTTAAAAGAAAAATAAAATGAGGTGTTAGAACTTACCAACTCTCAATTAAACTCCATTCAACAGTCATTCAGTTACAAAGAAAGTAAAGTTGTTGTTATTATTTGTTTATTTTTAGTACTAAAAAGTTTTATTGGTCAATTTGGTCACATCATAAAAAATGGTACCAAAAATAAAAGTTTTTATTGGAAGATGAAAAGTTTAGTCAAAAAAGCCAAATTTTGGGTTTATCATTTGGCTGAGTGATTGGTGGTTAATTGAGACTGATATTTGTCAAATCGCCAAAACTAACAACGAATAGTATTATTATTATTATTATTATTATTAATTTATTATCATCTAGCCGCCCTAATTAACGAAATGTTCTTTGAATAAAAATCTAGGTAGGATATAGTTGTAGGATTTATATTAAAAAATTATAATGAGTAGTTAAAAATTAAAAGTTGAATTTAAAAATTTGTTTAGATATAATTTTTGTGTAGATGAGTTAGAGTCAAATTATTGTTTGAATGTAGATTTAAAATAAATAGTTATTTTTAGTAGTTAAAAAATAAATAATTAAAAATAGGTGGTTAAAACGAATTATTTGATTAATTTGAAATAAATGATTAAAAATGAGTGATTAGAAACAATTGAGTAATTATAAACGAATTATCAGAAATGTGAGTTATTTTTTAAAGTAAAAATAAAGAAAAATTAGTAAAAACTAATTTGGAGGTAGATTTTCAATGAAAAGTTAATAAATTCTAAAACTAAATCTTACTTAAATATGCGAAACAAACAGCTTCATTGAGTTGAAAATCTACATTTTTGAAGTAGTTTATTTTTTTAAGAAAATGGAACTATGTATAACATTTTATTCGATTACAAAGATTAATTTCTAATTTTTATAACTTTATAGACTAATTTTAATTTTCTCGAAATCTTAAGGAGTATCAATCTATAAGTTTTTAATTTCGTATTTAATGTAACTTTGAATCTATCATTCTAGGGTTCAAAAAAAGAATCTATCATTCTAGGCTTTGCATCATGCAATTTTGACTATTTCTCATGGAGGACAAAAGTCATAATAATTAATTTTTGCATACATATGAACAATTACACATGTGATCATATTGCTTATAATTCAAAAAAATAAAATAAAATAAAAGAGTCATATATTGCAAATAATTGAAAGATAAAATGATGTGTTTGAAGCCAATTAATAGTCTATGATCATTTTAGTTGAGAGGTGTAAAGGTTTCTTATTTTGAAGATAGATAAATGATAGCATATAATTTAATCCAATTTTAACTTTTATGACTATGATATGACTACATTTTATTTAATATATTTGATAGGTACAAACGTAACAATCATGATATAACTATTACCTTCAATAATTTATTATAAATAATGGATAGTAGAAAAAAAAAGCAACTTATTTTTTCTTTAAAAAAAAAAAAAGCAGTTTCTTTTTACTTGTAATTATCACTCAAAGTCTCAAACGATGCTTTTATGCAATAAAATCAACTTTTATTAGTTTTCAAAAAAAAAAAAAATCAACTTTTATTATTACACATGATTGTTTAAACTGGGAATTTAAAATGTTCGGTATAAAATTATCTCCAATTTTGTGCACAAATTAAAAAACCTTTATCATTAATTTAATTCCCCATGAACTTAAATTATTAACACAAATAAATTTATATTATTAATAACTTGTTTCTAATAGCCCTTTTTTTAAAAAAAAAAAAAAAAAAAAAAATAGCCCTTTTTTAAAAGAAGAATTGGCAAAAAAACAAAAAACAATACAGAAAAACAGTACGAAAAAGTAAAATAGTGATAATGTTTATTTCAAATAGGGGGAAAAACTCAGTTATTGCCTGAATAATTAATTTGTTATTGTTATAAATATATAATTTTGTAAACATATTAGTGAAAATATTATCATCAATTCATCCGCCAACCATATATTTAGTTTCAGATTTAATTTAGCAGCTAAAGAGTAGGGATTGCTATACTCAATAATTGTTTTTTTAGAGACAATAATTGATTTTTTAAAAAAAATTATTATTATAGATTGAGTCCAAAAGCAGAAATCATGAATAATGCAACAATTAGGAAGATATTTGTTTACTAAAAGATGCCCAAAGAAAACGGTAATTATTAATTAGGTAATATGATTTAAGGAAAAAAAAAAACAACTAAAATTTGATTTTTATAATTTCATAAACTAAAATTTAATCTTCATGAAATAATAGTCTTAAAATGATTAATTTGTTTTTTTTTTAATTATAATAATTGGGGGTAAGGAGATTTAAACCCATAATCTCTTGATCATTAAGTCTATACTATTGCAGCTGAATCATTGTTCATGTTGACCATATTAATTTGTATTGAATAGTTAATTAAGTACATATATGAAAATATTCATATGGAAATGGTGTAATTTAGGTCCCGTTTGATAACCATTTGGTTTTTTGTTTTTTGTTTTTTGTTTTTTGAATTTAAGCCTATTTTCTCTCAAATTTCCTACAATTTGCTTCATCATTTCTATCATGTATACATCTTTCCTTAATAAAATAGGAAACTCAAAGTTTGTTTTTGTTTTTAAAAGTGGGTTAGTATTCTCATACTTTCTTAAATAAAGATGAATAAATGGTAGGGAGGATGGAGCACATTGTAGGAAATTTGAGAGATAATAGACTTAAATTTGAAAAACAAAAAACAATAAACCAAATGGTTATCAAACGGGGCCTTAATGTCAAATTAGCTTAGTTTTAATACTAAAAATAATAATAATTAGTTTTAAGTTTTATCCAAAAATAAAAATTAAGTTCATTAAATTCTATATATATATATTTTTTATAAAAAAAATCATGAAGAATAAATTTTATCATTCCAATTCCAATTCCATTAAAAATAATAATAATAATAAATTTACAATCTTATATATCTTAGTTAAATAAATTGAACGTTTGGATAGAAGAGTCGGAGAAAGCTCCAAACAACTCAAAAAATTCTCACAAAAATCTTTAAGAAAAACCATAAACCCTCATAAACCTTAAAAAAAAATGTAATATATAATTTTTTTAGTACAATATATCATTTTTGTTTAGATCATTCATAACCTATCAACTTAAACAAGAGATGTGATTGGATAAAGAATTGGTAAGAATTTATTTAATAGTTGGTTCAATTTCATGCTAAGAAAATTTAACTTAAAAAATCAATCATAAAACCCTATCTGAAACCTCCAGAAAAAACCTTTAAAACAATCATGGACAATCTCATTTATACTTCAATCATTAAAAACATAACATTTCATAACTATTCAATACAAATTAACATTTTATATCACAACTATTCATAGCCTATGAATTTAAATAATATTTTAAATTTGGATCAAATTCTCTCATAATCATTGTGGTTTTTTATTAAAAATATTATATCCAAACACAAAAATACACTTCAACCGATGTTTGTTGGTTGAATTTATTGAAAATTTAAAAATGAGTATTTACTAACTACGCTTTTAAAAACAACATTAAAACAAGTTATTATAATTATTTAAAATAACCTTTCATTTTCAATTACTCAAAATAACTCAACATTTCTAATCTTTCATTTATACCTATTAAAAAAACTTATTATTTTTAATAATTTATTTACCACTATTCAAAATAACTCACTTTTAGTCACTTAATTTAATTATCAAATAATTTTATATTTTAAATTCATATTCAAACAAGTTATTATTTCTAACTATTTTAATACAAAACTATATCAAAACGAGTTGTTGGTCATAACTTCTCATTAAAAATCTACATCCAAATGAGTTAGTACAAAATTCACTAAATTTTTTTATCTATTCAAATTAATTTCTCAAATTTACTCATAGTAAAAATAAACCTCATTTTACAACTTTTTGTCACAACTATTCCCAAACTATTTATTCAACCATTTCAAATTATTGATAACCATTATCCTTGTATCCAAACACATGTGTATTGAATGTAAATGGTAGTTTATTGAAGTGATAAGTCAAAACATTAATTCCAAAAAGATTCTTAGCAGTCTTTCTGGTTTACCCAAGAAATCTCCCCTCTTAACAAAATCAAGTGCCTCCCTACAAAAATACAGAATAAATAAAATCAATTCCTCCTTTTTTGTTCAGCTTTTTTGGAACTTGTTTGTAAATAAATAATAAAATATTATCACTTTAATTCTTCAGGTGCCGCCGCCTACGGCGGATCTCTGCCTTACGCCGCCCCTCGAAGCTCTCGTACTGACATTTTTTTAATGAAATTAAAACCAATATTACAAAAATCAATAACAAAACAAAACATTTTCAAAGAAAATGAGAACAATAATTCTATGATTATGAAAATATATTTGAATAGTAAAGAATGATGAGTAACAAATAGTAAATATAAATAGATTGAAAAGTGATTATAAAAAAATTGAAATAGAGATTAGGGATGTTCATTTTTCTCGAAGGGTCAGGATTTGTTCATTCGATAAAAATGAACATCCCTAGTGGGCATTGAGACAAGGGAGAGAAATTTATCCGCAAACTAAATGGGCATTGAGACAAGGAATGTATTCTCCTTCTAATTCCTTCTATTCTAGCTATATTTACATTTTTATTTTATTTTTAAAAATTGTTCTATTTAAAAAAATATATAATAATTTTTTTTTTTATAAACTGTTATATTTTTTTTCCTTTTTTTCTACCTAATGATAACAAATTGTGATGGTCTAGTATAAAATAGTAAAGTAGTTTTATTATTGTTCTTTTTAAATTAAACTGAAACTATACTACACTTCATCACTTTTTCTTTGCAATTCAAACATAGGCAATCTAATAAATAAATGCCAATAATTGATAGTTAAAACTACAAATTGTACCCGTAGAATAATGATATTGGTTTTCTAAATTCAATATTTGAGTCGGTGGAAAAATGATTACAAATATCGATTCTAAGGATTGAACTCGTGACTGCGAAGTTGAAATAAATTAACACCAAATCAAATAATCAATCGTACCATCGACCCATTCAAAAAATATTGATAGTTGGATGGTGCTCAAATTAATAAACTGTTATAGTTATTTAAAGAAAACCCTAAGAAAAATAAGCTTCAACCGAAAAGTTAGAGAAAAAAAAACTTAATTAAGATATATATATATATATAAAAGTATATTTTGTTTGTACATTAAAGGCCTTGTTTGATTTGTAGGTTGGGATCCAGATTCTTCAGAATTTGGATTCTCTGAAATCGAGTACCGTAATCAAATTCTTCGGAATATTGATTACGGTATTTGATTTGCTGTATTGATAATCTAAAATACAAAGAATGTTGTTTTGAATCTCCGGATTCTAAACCCTCGAAATCAAATTTCTTGGAATCCTTATATTTACCAAACAATTGATATCAAATTTCTGGATTTCAAATCCAATTTTTCGAATTTCAAACCGCAAAGCAAACGCAACCTAATATTTGAGGTAAGATATGGAATGATATACATTAATTATGGCTAGACTATGTCATTTCTTCCTAAAATCAAATAAAACAACCGACACAGTTTGTTTTTTTTAATGGAAAATAAATTGATAAATGAATGAAGAGGCAATAATTAAACTAACAGAACAATAAATACAGACGAGAATAAATAAGGAGAAAAGATAGAGGTGACAGGAACGAACGGTAACAGGTCAACTATTCAATAACAATGCTCGCCAATTGTCACGGTTATAGGAGCCTTGTAATTATTGAAGTCATGCAAATTAATTAATTACATTATTTATTATTCTTATAAATTTTTTCAAATATATATACATATTAAATAAAAGAAAGTCAGTGCATTTCTTTTTTAAAAAGTAATAATAAATAATTAAGTCAGTGCATTGGAACGACCAAAAGCGTGAAAATCAAAATTGCATTCTCCTCATTATTTTGTATAGTCCATTCGAATATCACCCACGAAATTTAATTTAATTAATTCTATCCAACTTTAAAAAAAAAAAAATAATAACTATTGTATTTTGTTATTGTCCGTTGATTCAAAAATAAAGAAATATTGACGAATTTAAAATTATTGTTTTTTTAAAGATAAACTATCATTTTAGTTTATAAATTAAATTTCTTGGGATCAAACCTGTGAATATGGTGTTGAATGCATGTAAAATATAAAATGTAAATATATGTATAAAATCTATAGGGAAGGATGGTAAATTGTTTACAGAAAAAATAATCTACTTTTTTTTTTTCTTTCTAAGAATCAGTTTAATGTTTATTATTAAATTTCAAAAACTGAAATAAAACAAAATTCAAAATTAATGAACTAAAATTGATTTTTTGAAAATTTAAATATTAAAATAAAAATAATCAAAATTCAAAATTCAAAAACTAAAATCAACTTTTTAAAGTTCAATCACAAGAGCAAAACTTTAAGTTAACCACCAAAATTATTTTACCATTTTATTTTATTTTTTTATGATATCGTATAGAAAATTCATTGGGTCGGAGGGAGCATGACGATAATTATTAGTTCATTTTTTCAACACTCATATAGGTGTTTGGGGCAAGGAGAATGATAATAATTAAATGGGGAATGATAATGAGAAGGAGAATAGAGTGGAGAATGATTGTGGGAGGATTGATTATTTGTGTTTGAGGTGAAAGTAATGAAAATGGGAGAATGATTATTTGTATATAAAATAATGGTAATGATTATGAGAAAAATAAAATAATGAATATGATGTGAGTAAAAAATAATGATGTAATGTATGAAAAGTTGTTGGAGAGAGAATAAAAAATAGTTAAGAATATAATGAAAAAAGTGATTTTTGGAAAACGTGATTATGAGGGTAATGATTTTCGGTGTTCCAAACATGAGAAACCATTATCATTACCATTCTTTCTCTTGTTCTTGGTGGCCCAAACACCCTCATAATGATTCATTTTTTGTCTTAAAAAAGGAATAATTCATATTTGTTACTTATAATTTTAAAAAGAACAATGATTTTAATGATAGACTTTTAAGTATATAATCATTGATATTAAAGATTGAATTTGTCAACCCTTAGGCTTATTTGATTTACGGGTGAGGATCTAGATTCTTCGAAATTTAGATTCTCTGACATGGTCTTAATGTTTACTTTTTTTTTGAACAAAAAAAAAACATGGCCTTAATGTTTACTAACTAAATATATTGGGATGAATTTGAATCTTTGATTATATAGAAGAACAAAAAGGAATATAAATAACAATGTACGTGGCACTCATGCAAAGATAGATTTGACTTTCTAGATAGACAGATTTGACTTTTGCTTAATTATTATTATTACTATTTTTTAATAAACAAGAGAACGAGGTTGGTGAAATTAAAATTCAAAACAATTCCGGGGCTGGGGAAGTTGCCGTCTCGAAAATTGGGTCTTTTGTTCAATTTATTTATTTATTTATTTTTATATAGTTTTTAAACAATTATCTTAAATAATTATTTTTTAAAATCTAAATGAGACCGAGATTGAGAAAATGAGGACACGACTCTGTTTACTCAAAATATGGATTTCGTGCCAAGTTAGGGGTGGGTTCCCGCATGGACAATCGCTACAAAAAATAAACATCGTCGTGAATATGGATAAATAATTTTTCTTTTATACATTTTTCATTAATTTATGTATATATATTATATATATATATATATATATATATATATATTCAAATATAAAAAAAGAGTTGATTTAATCAAATTAAATTAATAGTCGCAGTTAATTAAATTCTAATTGAGTTAAATATTTCATATTCTTATGCATGAAATATTATAAGTGTAACTTAAAATTGATAGGTTTAATTATTAAATAATTTATATTTTATTATATATAATATATTTTAAAATTATTTGTATAACAAAATTGTGATACTATGATTTGCTATTTACCACAAATTATATATATATAAAATATAAGAAAACCAACATAAAATTTATCACTAACTTTAATTTGTGGGTGTTTTTTTTTTTGTTTCTAATTGTAAAGAGATTATTTTTTATTGTTTGAGTAGAAGTTGAGGAAGAAAATTACAAATATTAATTCTATAAATCGAATTTAGTGTTGAACTAAAATTTCATCAAACAATGAAATTATTAGGTCACCAATCTTTTTTGTTAAAAGATATTATATATAACCCCTAAATCCAATATATGAAAAAAAAATTATGTCAACTATTAAGACTAGTTTTTGTTAAAATAAATCTAATAGAGATGGAGAAAAAATCGATCAATATAGACCATTTTTTAATTTTCATAATCGGACATATGATGCTGATGTTAAATTAATTTACCACCAAACAATGAAATCAGAGCGTCAATTAATTTTTTTTGTGTAGTTTAACTATAATTTCGAGAGAGTGAGAGAGATTGAAATTCTTGATTTTTAAATCATAAGAATGTATTATCATGGAGAAATTACAATTGACTCACATTCACTGTACAACACATAACCGATTTATTATTTATTTGGGTAGATAATTTAAATTCTAACTATTAGAAATTATGGAGTAAGTTAATGCTGATTTCCGTATAAATTGAATTGCTTAATAACTAATTAATGTTTAAATGTCATTTAAGTATCTAGCTAAACTTTTATAAATATTAAAGTATATATGAGTTGAGTTATGTTGTCTTGGGGGAAAATTTCAATTTAACACAAATTTTATGGTCTGTCACTTCAATCCAATCTAATTAGAAACAACCAACTCAACCAAAGGGAAAAATGGCATGGAGAGGTCCGGACCCCAAACCTATTGCCATTTGGGGTTCGGACCCAAAATATTTGCAAATTGGGGTCGTCGCGTCTTTCGGAGAGACGGAAAGACGCGAATTCGAAATGTCAGTTGGGTCGCGTCTTTCTGAAAGACGCGACCAAAAAAAAAAAAAAAAAAACTTAACAACTTTCTTTTTAAAATTATAATACTAATATTTTAATAACAAATAATATCTTAACAAATTCCTTTTTCTTTTTCTTTCATTTAATATATATATTTTTATATA
>JBBMEF010066266.1:0-11082 GCA_037832685.1 Sicyos baderoa | reverse complement strand
AGCTTGCGGGGGAGATAGGTAGATAGATATATATATATATATATATATATATATATATATATATATTGGATATACATGGATTATTTTATTGTTGATAATTATTTTGATTTCGCCAAAAAAAAATCTAAATTCTTTCAATCATGTATTAATAAATAAATATGGGTTTCTATATATTATTGTTTTTAGAGTATCGATTTAATAAGTCTGGTATTGTATTAGTAATTCTAAAATCTATTAATAATATATTTTTGTTTGTTACTTGTGTATATATAATTATTTTGTTAGAATAGTTCATAAAGTATTAATAATACAATATTGAATTATATTTATAACCCTAGATGCAATTTGTTTTTCAAATTTGAATACATCTATAAATATTTTGTTAGAATAGCTGTATTAATAATACATAATATTGAATTAAAATATTAATAATAAAATATTGTACCATATTTATAACTATAGATGTAAATCCTTTCAAATTTAACTACATTTGTAAATATTTTGTTATAATAGTTCATACGATATTAACGATATTGTATTAATAATTTAATAATGTACTAGTGAGTATTAATAATACAATATTAAACAATATTTATAACTATAGATGCAAGTATTTTAAAATTTGACTATATTTGTAATTATTTTGCTAAATTGGATATAAAAAATAATTTTGTTAGTATAGTTCATATTATATTTAAAATACATAATATTATATTAATAAATAATATAATACTGTATTAATGAGTATTAATAATACAAAATTAAACTATATTTGTAAGGATCCGACCCAAACTGGGTATAAACTCAAGTCCTTAACTCTACATGCATGAAAATATTGGCAAACCAGGGCATATATGAAGAAATTCATAGTAAAATCCGTAAGGTCTCAAATCATGAAATAGAAGTTCGAAATCAACAAAACAACGTAGTAAGGGTACCCAAATAAGTTCAAAACGTAAAAACTCGGTAAAACATGTTCAACTCATCATGTCCTTAAATAGTTCATGCAGAAAGAATAAACTAAAAGACTCAACATAGTAATGCAGCAGGTCTCATGGTCATCTCCAGCTTGTTCGATCACCCATCTCGATACAATCTCGTAGTACTTGTGGTATTCCACAGTGGAAATGGTGAGTTTTCGCAAACTTAGTAAGGATCCCCCACCTCGGGGTACAGACATGCATCAAACCACAAGCATCAACCAACAAGCATGATCAATAGCACAAACGAAGGGTCATCAGAACCCGAGCTCCTAGGTGACAGATCAGGAAACTCGTTCTTAACTCGCACCACGCAGAGCAGTCTAAAGGTCCGGATGCCTAAAAACCAAGAGTCCACAAGAGTCCTCTGACTCGAGGGCAGTCTGAGAACTTACTTCAGGCCGAGGGATCTGGTGAGTAGAGTCGTCCTGTCGCTAACATGCCCCTTACTCACGGTGAGAGGCGGGTTCATACCAATCACCAAGGGCATCGTAGCCCATACCACATACCTGAAGGGTCCCTTAGGCTAATAATAGACGGTTGTTAGGGCCTTGAGCCTGGTTGGCTGACCAGCCACAGGGGTCCAAACTCAAGAGTACAGTCCCAAGTTATAGTATGATCACGACACTACATCATTCACGCTGGTCTATTAGTACCTCTCTCCGTCCAGTGGCTCGATTAGGCCTAATCGAGTTATCAGGACGTTTCAAACAAACACATGCAAGTCCATAACTGGGACATGCGATCCAATCATAGCAACATCATTCAACATGCTTACAGTGATTCATCAATAAACAATAGACATGGTACATGCTCTTGATACAATCAACACATACATACAATTTACATGAATCATGCTATAATCAGACAAGTAAGTTAAAACAAACAATTCAATAAATGTAATAACCACGGGCCTCGAGAAGGAGGGTAAAGGGTCTCTTACCTTGGCTGAATCCACTAATTGCATTGTGGAACTCACCGAAGCCTCCTGACAGTTCAAACCACAACCAAGCAGTTCTTAAACCTCATTAGAATAGTCTTAAACTTGATTAGAATAGCTTGAATCCTAAACCAAACACACTATTTCTTCTCCATTTTGAACCCATCTCTAAAACCCTAAAACATGAAAGAGAGAGAGAGAGATAAACTTACCAAACTCCAGCGACGATAATCACCATGAGACTCCAACGATGCTGCGACCGCAACACGAACCAACTCACTTGCCGAACGACGCTGACAACCACGCTAACTCGGAGCTGGCGGACCCGCGACCCACCCGACGATGCACACCCACTGCAGCGGCGACCTAGGCTTGACACGTGCAGAGCCATGAACCCACGCCGCAGCTCCTCAACACCGAACCCGGCCGCAGACGCCTCTAACCCACGCCAAACTCGCGACTACCGGCTTCGAACTCGCAACCCTCTGCACGCCTAACCCACTGCACGACCGACGTCGACGAACCCTTGCCGGAACCGCAACTCCGGCGAGCTTAGAGAGATGGTCGAAAAATCGTGAAGAGGAGGGGAAGGGGGCAACGTGGAGCTCGAGGTTGAACAGTGCATGGACCTAGGGATTTCCAAAAGTTGCTTTAAATACCCAATGGGTAAAGACCAAAGTGCCCTTTAGATTTCAAAATATTTTAAAACCCTAAACCCTAAACCCTAAACTCTAAACTCTAAAAAGATAAATTATTCTTTTCTTTTTAAAAGACAATTTTTTCATTTTCTTATCTCACTTTAGTTTAACATAAGGGCTGATTGTTGACATTTATCAAACTTATAAATGTAATGGATCAAAATAAAAAATAAAATATGCAATTAATATAAACATAACAATTTAAGAGTAGTTTGTACCATTTTTATTTTATTTTCTTCAACTATATGTAGTTTGGAATATTTGAATCTTTGATTTCTTAATAGTGATGTATATATTTAAATTTTTGGGTTGTGCAGATGATTTTAACTATCTAAAATTAATACTAATTAGTTATGAATTGTAATTTGGTTATTAGCTTGCCAAAAACCTTGAGGATCCATTAAAAAAAAAAAAAACAAGCCTTGGAGGCTACCTTTGAAATGTTGTAATTAGAAAATAATAGCATGGATGACCCACTGTTTTGGTCGGAAATGATATTTAACCCGTTTTTTATTAAATAAGGTTATATAACATTTTACTTGACAAATTATTTGAGAAATTATCACATTGCTATTGAGTTTGAGTACTAAATAAAATTTTCTGCTTACGAAAAAAAAAGAACATACAATATCTATAATAGGACGATAATTCAAGATGAATCTCTACATTGATATGATATTTTATTTACATTTGACACAAAAATTCATTATCACTTTATTTTTGGTGTCACTCAAAAGATCAACCTCATATCAAAGAAGATATTATCATCCTCCCTTATAAATCCATAATATATACTCCTAATTATTAAACTAATATAAGACTAAACTTTGTTTCTATCACAAACAATCCTTCACTCGAACAAAATATCACATCGAACCTCCCTTATTGAATAATAGACATTTTATTGAATAATAGACATTTTTTGAATTACATTTAAGCACATTTTATTCAAATCACGAATCATTGCGAATTACATTTGATCGAGCACACAACAACAATCACAAATTCATTCAAATTACATTTGATCGAGCACACAACAACAATCCATCATTGGGTAACATTTCAGAGACACTTCTTATTGTAGCACACATGCTCAATCACAATCATATTTTTGTATACTCCACACATCAGAGTAGACACAACAATTACCTTTCACAAGAGCCACATTTTAAAAACATTGGAGCACACATTAGGTGGCCCAACTACACTTTTTCCATTATGACTATCTTATAAATTTTGAGGTTCACAAATTCTTTTGTTCCATACCCAAGAATTATACAGATATGACTGAGTTAGAAGAACCATTTTAATACCATTTGTTAAAGAATGACAACCAAACCCTTCAGGGATCACTCAGTCAAAATTATCGATACTCCACTCATCTATACGTATGATGATGTACACTTTAGATATAATTTCTCATGATTTTGTTTTTGATCATCACTCAAAATACTCTATACTAATGTGAGATTACTATTTTGTTTGTATTTCCAACGATATGAATTAAGACAAACAAGGAAACATGAGAGCATAAAAAGAGAGGGATGAACAATAGTGAGAAAAATTGATAATGAAATGACGAAACAAAAGAGAGCAAGAAACAATAGAATGAGATCAAAAGACGATAACATAATTTCATATTATTTGTGACATCGACACAATTTTTTGATTTGTAAGCTAGGTGTCACGGTCCAACTGTTCGACTCGTGTGGCGCCATGATAGAACCGCCTATCATGGCTAGCCTTACGGGATCTCAAGCCCCAAACCCATATTGACCATACTTTGTGGCACGTCAGAACGACAAGCGAGGTTCTCTAGACCTTCACCAAGCTTCAACAATCTTATGCAGCGGAATTTCTCTTGGTCATGCAACCCGGTCCACGGGGGTTGACTACGAGGTGGCGTGTCACCACTCGAAATACGATACAACCTCCGTCCCATGGGCTAGGACGCAATGTCGGCACACCCGTGCCGTCTGACACTGTCCCCGAGTTTCCATTCCCGAGGAAGCCGCCCAAGACACTTGTCTTGCAAGCGGTCGCCCACACCACGACACACGTATGTGTCATGAGGTAGCTCACTTAGGCCACAGGGCCCAAGGGTGGTGGATAGCTGACACCATGCCTCCCCCTATAGTATATTCTGAACCATTTCATATCTGCCACCCTTGCATGTCTTTTGGCGAGGAATCATACGCCAGCGTGGAGAGTCCGTCGGCTGCCCGATTGACACCAAATTTGACGAGCAATTATCTTTGCTTTATATGGACTTAACTCCAGAGCCGCTCGTCAAAACTCTATCTCAAGTCTTGACATCGTCGGTACGGCCCGAGCCCATCGTGCCCCCACTCAGCCCTGACACTGACACTGTCGACATCACTTGTGGCTTGCTTTCTCAATGGCTCCAATTGGAACTATAGGATACTCTTCTTGGTGTGTTGGATGATGCACCATCCTCCTTGGACACATCATGGCTTGATTTGGACACGGGTTGTCAGATCATATTCTATGACCGTGACATTCTTCCCCACTTAAAACGGTCATCGTCCTCGATGACTCAACTTGGGGCATAACCATGTCGGTTATGATACTCTCCCCTGTTTAAACTTTTTTCATTGTCCCTAGTGACTCAATTTGGAGCATAACCATGCCGGTTATGATACTCTCCCCTGTTTAAACTCGGCATCGTCCCGATGACGACCCGACTTCTTCGACTGGTTGTTTGCTGACTTGCTAGCAACTCGAGTGTCTCAAAAGAATGCGAAGAACGACACACTACTTATGGGCTATTGATAACTCGCGGATGCGAGTGAATTTAGGACAGCGAATTATAGAATAACTTAGTAAAATGCATAAGAAAATGTTAACATTCGCTCTAAACCAGACATTTCTTGCGAATTTCCTTTACTTATAGTTTTCTGAGTAAGAAAGGATAAATTCTACAAAAAGATAGAATTATTTAATATTTGTTATGTATTGAGAGAAAACAGAGTTCGCAGTTCCTCATTCCTTGCGAAAGCGAATTAGAGATCGATCATCAGACAAGAACACGCGTCAGCCATCCAAACAACCTCGCATCACAACCACGAGACGTACACGCTAACGAGAATTTCGAGAACGAAGTGGAGATCGTGGGCGAGAGTCTCAAACTCAACTCTACACCTATAAAAGACGACTCAGAAGAAGAAGAAAAGTACGAAGGAAATATAGAACTAAACGCTGTCGACGAAAGATTCTGATGAGATCGGAAAAGAGTTGAGAGATCAATCCATAGTATTGTCGTGACACTATGCATGAACCCACTCGAGGCTAGGCATCCAAAATCGTCAGCGATCAGTATTTGTATTCGTTCGTCAATTTATTGCTTTTATTTACAGCTTTCCTTTACTGTTTTCATTTATATTTTCGCAAAACTTTATCGCTTATTTATTGCTTTTCGCATTTTACCTTTCATTGTGCATCCGTTTGTTTTATCTATAGAAGTGACAGATCTTGTTGGTGAAAGCGAGTGTGAACAACTTTACTGATTTCTTTACTGCTTTCTTAACTGCTTTTCGCATTTTACATTTTGTTGTGTATCCGTTTTTTTTATCTATAGAAGTGACAGTTCTTGTTGGTGAAAGCGAGTGTACACAACTTTACTGTTTTACATTTACTTATTTCGGAATTAGCATTTTCGAATTCGCTGAATTTATTTTACAACGAAAGTCGTGTGCAGAATGTAAAAGTACAGGGAGAGGACCGAGAGGTTTCGCTATTTATCTTCGAGAGAAGTAAATATCTTTGACACTTTTATCTAGGATATTTTGTGAACAATAGTTTGCAATTCGCATTCACTTCGAGAGAAGGTTTACTAGATTTTCAGTACAAATCCGACGAGCTTAATGGATCGAGAGACTAAGTGAGTTGGGCGTTAGTCGCAGTTGTAGGATTAGTTTATGCGAATACTTCTTTACGAACTTCCATTGTTTTGTTACTTATTCACAAACCGATAACCAAAACCACTCTTCAAACTATTTACCCGATAACAAATTGACAACTTGTTATCACAAACCTCACATTTCACTGACTTACAAATAAATGAACTAAGACATAATTCCCTGTGGAGATGACTTAACTACTTACTTTTTAAACTTGCTGCAATCGACAATGTATACTTGCATTTGCAATTCGCTATAAATCTTATTTATTATTCGCAATTTGCGAATCACCCTTACAACGAACAGCTATCCCATTGTGGACTTTCTCGTGCCCTTCTAGGACTTGGCCCGGGCCTCACCAGATAAGTACGGCCTAGGTGTGAACAAGAATTACGCCTAGGACTATCCCTTCCCTAGCCCTCTGGCTTCCGCGATGTAGTCGACATTGAACTACCCCTTCTCTAGCCCTCTGGCTTCCGCTAACTAGTTAACGACGACACGTGGGCTCCGGCCTCTTCCTAACCCTCACACCACACTCCACATCTATGAGTTCTATTTCAGATGTAACAAAATCTTGACAACAGAACCCTCGCAGTCGATCTCGCGGTTGGCACTTACTCCTTGGCCAACTTCACTTGTCCCACCCAGGTGGCGACAATTTAAGGCACCTCTGGCCTTGGGAAAGCTCGCATTGAGCTTTAAATCTTCCAACTTGATGGCTCCTTTATGAGCAGCGTTGGACTTCGACATTCTATCGGGAGTCATCCATTTGGCATATGGAATGACCCAAGGGACACTTGTCCTCGCACTTTAACTCGGCCTCAGCCATGTTGTCCACCCACATGGAATTGAATTGTTCACAGATCTGCACTTGACCGGCGCATGTCGCACTGACCTCCGGTGTTTCTGCTTGCAGCCATCAACCTTATCCCTCTGATGGTAATGGTTATTTTCTTGCTGTTTTACCACCAAGCCCATGTCAATTAGGCTTGGTCACTTTGGACGGGTAAGACTCTTGTCACGACATACATGTTTATTGGCATTCGTGAGCAGCAAGAGTCGGCTTCACCCAACTTTTGTAAAGTCACGCAGCTGTCCTGCCGCAAAGGCACTCTTGACACAGATGCAACATCTCTAATTTAACTTTCGGGTTTCTTTGTCTCGACCAACTGTACGCACAAAGAATGGCTCTGATACCACTTGTCACAGTCCAACTTTTCGACTCGTGCGGCGCCATGATAGATCAGCCTATCATGGCCAGCCTTACGAGATCTGAAGCCCTAAACTCATATTGACCGTACTTTATGGCACGTCGGAATGACAAGCGAGGTTCTCTAGACCTTCACCAAGCTTCAACAATCTTATGCAGCGGAATTTCTCTTGGTCATGCAACTCGGTCCACGAGGGTTGACTACGAGGTGGCGTGCCGCCACTCGATATACGATACAACCTCCGTCCCATGGACTAGGACGCTATGTTGGCACACCTGTGCCGTCCGACACTGTCCCCGGGTTTCCATTCTCGAGGAAGCAGCCCAAGACACTCGTCTTGCAAGCACTCTCCCACACCACGACACACGTATGTGTCATGGGGTAGCTCACTTAGGCCACAGAGCCCAGGGGTGGTGGAGAGCTGCCACCATGCCTCCCCCTATAGTACATTCTGAACCATTTCATATATGCCACCCTTGCATGTCTTTTTGACGAGGAATCATACGCCAACGTGGAGAGTCCGTCGGGTGCCCGATTGACACCAAACTTGACGAGCTTTTGTCTTTGCTTTATACGGGCTTAACTTTAGAGCCGCTCGTCAAAACTCCATCTCGAGTCTTGACATCGTCGGTACGACCCGAGGCCATCGTGCCCCCACTGAGCCCTGACACTGACACTGTCGACATCACTTGTGGCTTGCTTTCTCAATGGCTTCAATTGGCACTATAGGACTCTTCTTGGTGTGTTGGATGATGCACCATCCTCCTTGGACGCATGATGGCTTGATTTGGACGTGAGTTGTCAGATCATATTCTATGACCGTGACACTAGGCTTTACTATTCTTATCAGACATACTACTTGACCTTACAACAGTTAAATGTCAAGAAAATCTATAATTTTTAGGTAAATAACTATCATAGATTAAATTCATATTAATTTCTTAAGCCCCTTTTGCCTTACTAAACTATCAATAATTGTTGAACAAAAAAGTTAAAAATCTTTAATTTTAGGCATGGACCAATTATTTGAGCCCTTATATTTAGGGCATGTAGAAATTATTTTCGTAAGATAAAAAACAAAATCTCTCCATGTTCTTTCTTGAAGCATTCGACTATTAACAAAAAAAAAAAAAAAAAAAAATTACAATAAAACAAAAGAGATAAACTGAGAAAGTGTGAAAATAGAAAATTGGATGGCCATGGTTTTGTAACATCTGTCGTTTTTGGAATTCAATAAAAAAACACAGAATGTTATTAAATGACACGACACACAATGTTGTATCCCGTGATCATCAGACAATGACCATTTCTTTATTTTATATCTTTTTGGTATTATTGCTACCCGTGATTCATTTCAATACTTCTTCTATTCTCTTCTTTTCTGTTTCTTCTATGTCTTCAATTAATCAATCCTAACATGCATATTCCTCTTTTCTTAATCATTTCTGTGGATTCCTCGTTTTTTTTTTAAATAATAATAATCATTCTTAATTTCTGTTTCTATGAGTTGAATGAATTTTGTCGGTTAAAGTTAATAGTAAAGTTGCTAATGTCTTTAATTTCTATTTTGAGCCATTTTATTGTGTTTACTGTTGTTGTTGTTGGTAAAGTAGTTTTATTTTATACAAAAAAGACTGTTTAACTTCATGGTTATTAGATTGTACAAGTGTTAAAGTTTTGCTTTTATGATTTTGGCAAAATAGTTTACTGATAATCTAAATATTTTATTTATTAGTTTAGAATAATAATGTCATTCGCGTAGAGTTTATTGGTTAATTCCCCCTAATCAGTACTAAAAAAATCATTTTGTTTACATTTTATTTTCGTGTTCACTCTTTGGAATACCACTAAAACAAGATTAAAAAATAACCTGCAATGCCCATAGAAATGATTTGTATTGTTTGCTGCACTGAATACCAACCGATCTTCTCTACATATTCCAGGGTAAAATCTAGAAGGATGTCCACAAAATTTAAAAAAATGGATAATTTCGAATTAACTTGATCCTGTGGGACATTAAAAACACTATTTATGTATTTATTTTATTATTATTTTTTTAATGGAAAAAAAAGATAGATATGACCATCATATATGGGGTGTTCACTTAGAGATAAGATTCCCATGCGATGAGAATCTGGATTATCATGTTCGTTTTGTGGTAATTAAAAGAATACCCGATATCTAACATTTCCGAACATCCTAGGATTTCCATATGAAGAGCATTCTACAAGATTTAGATGCCCTTTTGATTGGTGGGTTTTCAAGATTTTCATGATGAGGGAATGTTTATTGACGATTTTGCCCTTCTTTTAAAAAATATACATTTATATTTATCAAATTTTTTTTATCTATTTTAAAATACAGATATTAAAAAAAAAATTAAATTATTATTAGATATCTGAATAGAAATTTAAAATATTTTTTATTTTACTTTTTCCAAAATGGTTATATTTACCTTTATATAAATAAAAGTAATTAAAAATACTAGTAGAAAAACGGGTATCAATGGCGGGCATATTTCACCATTAAATTGTATCTATGGCGGGCTAAAAACCGCCATGAATACTGCTGACATGGATAGCTATTCATGGCGGGTGTTGCCCACCATTGATACTTCACTATCCATGGCGGGCAACGCCCGCCATGGATACCTTTTTATGGCTTTTTTTTTCCGCCATTGATACTTATTAATGGCATTATATTTTCCGCCATGGAAACTATTTAATGGCATAATTTGCTCGCCATGAATTATTTATTTATTTGTTTTTAAAAATAATACCCAGAAAATTGTCTCGGTATTTGTTTTGAAAATTGTATATTTTTAAATGGTCTCGGTTTTTTTTAAATGGTCTCGGTTTTGTGCCCGCCATTGAAATACGTTATCCTTAATTATAAAAAGACTTAAAGGCACAAAAAGTAGTATATAAATATTATGTCCGCCATTGAAAGTCATTCAACTTTATAAAAAAAAAAGACGTGCTAAACCACCAAAAATTTCAGTAGCATAACGGCACAATAATGCTATTCCCAAAAAATTCAGAACCTGTTATTCAACAATTATAATTCGTATATAACGCATAAATAGAAAATCCAATCTCAACCAGAGTAACTCAGTATATGTCGTACAATGCACATACATATATAAAGACAACTTAAATTGTTTCCTTTCTATATACAATTAGCAACTAAACTACAACAATGTTAAATATGCACATACATAATTAGCAACTATACAAAGATGTACACAATTAAACAACTAAACTACAACAATCTTAAATGCACATACATAAGTAGCAACTAGAAATACCTTCTAAACATTGTTGTAGTTTAGTT
>JBBMEF010066225.1:0-11085 GCA_037832685.1 Sicyos baderoa | reverse complement strand
TAACATAAATAATATTCCAACTAATAATCACTTCCTGTTGCGCCGAGAATAAACCTTCAACGCTCTCGGGATCGTATTAGTTATTTTATTAAATTTATTGTTTACATCAAAGAACCAATTCCCTTGTATTCAACTAGCCTTTTGGGACAGGGAATTGATTAAAACGGTTAAAACAATATTTACCTAAGGAAGATTAACTAATCTAAACTTAAAAGACTGGAAAAACAAACAATAAAAATAAATACAAATCCAGCCCTAATAATAACACTTACATCACACCTGGACCCTAAAAACTAACCAGTGGTTTAAATCGCATAAACTTGGCTATGGAGCCTCCATTAGATTTTGGGAAGACGTGGGTGGACAACTATCCCTATGTGCTTTTTTCATCCTAGACTCTCCTTGATGACAACAAAGTGAAGAGCATAAACGATTCCTGAAGTATGAAAATTTGCTAAGTGATAAATGTATCTATCCAAGAAAAAAAACACAGAAATAGGTAGCCGTAGCACAATAAATCCCAATGCAAATGGTTGCAAGTAAATAGATTATTTGTTGGTTGATATAATTAAATTTACCCCAATCCATAAGCTAAGGCTTTTGAATTGATTGGTGGTTTAACATAATTCAACATTATAAAACAATGAGCCAACTTACACGAACTCAACTAATCTCATAAGACAACTGTCGGACACCATACATTAAGTTGCCAAGTAACTCGTAAATTAAAATTAAATCCTAGATAGATCAAAGAACTAATAGAAACAAAAAATTCCAAAAAAATCGTATCAAATCCATTATAATAAAGACAACTTGCAAAAAAAAAAAAAACCTTGTTAGTTGTTCAGAAACAATTTCATCAGTTAGAAGGTCTACGTTAGAAATCCCACGACCAGTGCACCCAACTACAGAACTGTCCTTTACGATGGTTTCAACTATATGTCCATTACCTGCAACAATCATTGTAAGAATCATCTTATTTAAAAAAATTAGTAAAACAAATTCACAGGAAGTACCAAGGCAAGAATCATGAATTAGACAACAGAATTAATGATAACACCCAAAAAATTGCTTTGAGTGAGTTCCAACAGAAACATAAATAAAACAACAACATTTTGAGGCATGACACTGATGTCATTATTCATTTCTCATGCTTTACACTGATACCAGAAAATCTACAAACAAGCCCACAGACCAATTTCATTCAAGAATATAATTGCAATGCTTCTCTTATGATCGGAGCATTTCAACGATGATATGGACTTCTTGCCGAAGCTTAAAAATATGCAAGAAGTAAAATAAAAGAAATATGCATTCAAATCTTCCCTGAGTCCCTGACTGGAGCTATGGATACAAGGGTTAATTCAAATGCTAAACTTCGACTTGAGCGCCACAATGCATACTCAATCCACCAGTGACATTCATTATGTGACAGCCAATGGAACTAGATTACAAGCTAATGCTCGTTTATTATTAGTAGAAGCTGTCAAGTTGCAGAAAAACTTAACAAGGGTAAAAAAAATATGGGGAAAAAGAAAAAAAAACGGAGTTTTTTGGTAAATTTGAGTTGCTTTAAGGTTTTTGAAAGGAAAGAAGAAGATACTAGCAAAACGGAGTTTATAGCCTAAGAGAAACAAACAATAGAGCAAGTTGAGATTGAGAAAGAAAGCTTTGAAGCAACTGAAAAAAGGGAAAACGATAAAAATATGAGGAAGCGTACCAATACTTCAGTTCGCATCAAATAAATCTTTGCACAAACAAAACAAAACCATCAGATGCTCATGACCCTAAACTATAAAACGCTTGCGTATAATGTTTCTAACTGAAGTTTTATTTCCTCTTTAATTTTTCTAGACACCGATACACCTTTTGATCGGTTTTTTTATAATATTGTACTTTTTGTTGTATCGTGGCTTAAACTGTATCCTTGCTTTAAAGACTACTCTTTCTCCTCCCTCCTTTATAATTGGAAATGTCTTGTATAATTTTTGTAGGTTTAGGGTTCTAAACCCTGAAGACTTAAACATGTTCCTAGTAGAGTACTTCTGAAGCGTAGCATAATATAATATTGAAGGATCAAATCATAGAAGATGACCCCCATTCTCAAAACCAACACCACTCTTGTAGTCCACTTATACTAACTAACAATAAGTCACTCACAGTTCACTAAATCTTCAACGGCAGATTACACTAAAAACGGAACCAACCGCAATTCAGCCACAAACGAAGTCCGTGCAAAGTCGTGTTTAATTAAGTTTTTCATCGAATATCCCAGCCAAAGGAGACATTGCAACATGTATTCAGTACAATTGCAAGGAACGAACTTACCGCGTAGCCTGGTCGCCTCCGTTTCAGCTAGGTTTACTATCCGTCTGCAAAATCGGTAAGGAATCATCAAAGCCAGCTAGCTCAATCATTTTATAACATTATAATTTATAACCCTTCCTTAATCATGGATAAACATATACATGATAGCCATAACTTGGATTGTTTATTTGAAATTGTAGAACCCTAAGCTAGACGACTGTGTACATTACTAGTTTTCATTTTCTGGATGAATTGAAAATTGGAAACTACAAAGAAGTGGCTGGACTGGTAAAACTTGCCTGTGAATGAGCTTGAGGATGAAGAAGGTCGAAACGGAACCGAAGAAAGCTCCAGCGCCCAGCAATGAAAGAGCCTTCAATTTTCCCTCCATTTTCTCCGACCTGCCTTCTCGCCTTTCCCGCTGATAGAGGTTTCTTCGATGATTAATTTTGGTTTCTGTTTTTTAAATTTTAAAAACCTTTTATAAGCTAAATAAATAAATAAAATTAATTAATTAAAAAAAAAAAAGTGTGATCAAATACACTATAACTAAAATTCTAAATTACTAAATAAAAATGGGACTTTTTATGTATAATAAAAATTAGTTAAAAAATTGTGTTTATAGCATAAAATTAAAAATAATTGCACATATATCAAAATTTTGAGTGATTAAACTCAATCGAACTCAATCAATGACTAGTGATTGAACTCAATCAGTTGGAGCTCAATCACTTAACAGTTTGACCAGTAGTTATTGATTGAGTTCGATTGAATTCAATCACTCAGAATTTTAGTATAAACGAATTTTTGATAAAAATGTGCTATAATTTTAATAGATGATCCTAAAGTTGATATATACAATAAATTTTCTATAAAAAAAGTGGATGGCGAAGAATTTGGTAGGAAATTAATTTCTAGATAAGTGGCCATCGTGAGGTTTGAATCCATCATAGAACCTCATTTGACCAATTAAACCATCATAATGGTTGGACCAAAAAAATCACTTTTAAAAACATTTTTTTCTGAAAAAATGCTAAAAAAGTGGTCAAATACACTATTATTCTAAATTAATGATATATTATTCTTCTAACCCAAATTAATGATATATAATTGCAATACCACTCTTTTAGTAGTTTAGAACATGCATTAACAAGAGGAATATTTTGTGTTCAAATTCAATAACAAAATAGGTAGGCGGCACAATTAATTATCTAATTTGGTGGTAATATATTTTTACTTCACGGTTACGTGTTGGAGCTCTATTTTCCATTTTACATATTAATGGATTATGAGTATGACTTTGAAGATAGATAAATAAATATAATATGATAATTCAACTCAAATTAACTCAAAAATATTTCGTGTCAATTTCTCCAATACACAGAATTAAAATATTGATTGACTTAATAGTTTCAACCTGTAAAAATAAAAACAAAAATCTTAACCCAAATTGAAGCATGTACACACCTATAACAATTTGTGATACAAAGGTTTGGTTATGTTATCTTGAATTTATTTGTCAACCCTAATTTTTATCAATTGATCGTAAGAAAGAAGACCTCAGATTTTGTCCCTTGATCGTTCATGGTTTGCTAGCTTCCTCATTCATTGTACTCGATAAGCAAAATCATATCGAACATTATAATGGTTTTATATCAAAACACTTATTTACCGAAAGGGTCAGTGGCACAACGGTTTCATTGTTTGGTTGTAAATTAGTTCAATATTAACATTACACGGTCGAACCCCGGACGTTTGTGGCGCAATAATTTTTTTTTTTTTTTTTTAAGATATCCTAACACATTTGAAGTGTGTGTTATTTGGCTCAAAAATTTAAAATTATTTAAGTATATTTTTTTTTTGAAACAAATTATTTAAGTATAATTAATTATAGTATGTCTTTAACTATTTAGTTTTAACTGACAATAACCATAGTTAATGACATTAGTGAATATAAAAATAAAAATTAAAAATAAATTAAAAAAATAAACCATGAATTTAAATATTTATACTTGTAGTTATTGTTGAACTTAAAAAAATCATTTAGTCCCGTTTGATAACCATTTGATTTTTTATTTTTGGTTTTTGAAATTTAAGTCTATTCTCACCCAAATTTTCTACCATGTATATGTATTCATATTTTCTCAAGAAAGTATGAGAATACTAACCAAACTTTTAAAAACAAAAACAAAAACACTTTTAAAAAATATTTTTTTTTATTTATTATTTTTTTAAGTTGGTTTGTGTTCTCCTACCTTTTTTTAAGGAAATATGGATATATTCTAAGTATGGTGGAACATTGTAGTAAATTTGAGTGAGAATAAACTTAAATTTCAAAAACCAAAAATAAAAAACTAAATGGTTATCAAACGGGACCTTAGTTTTTTCAAACTAATTCAATAGACGTTGTTTACTCTCTTGTAATCAATTTTATCTACCTGTTTCAAAGTTTTAGCGAAAAAAATAAAAAAATAAAAAATAAAAAATAAGAAAAAAATAAAAAATGTAAAAAATTGGAACTTGAAATTTGGTAATTCAAATATTCCCTTCAATAAAATAAAAGGAAAGTTGTGGAAAATTTGTGAGAAAATTAAAGAAATACAAATTTCAATTGGAAAAGAATATATAGTTGTTTGAACAAGAATAGTAATTTGTGGCATGGACTTTTCCATTGATCTTCGGGTAATCTGTAATTTAACCTTTTTTTTTTTTAAATGAAATTTCTCTACTTCCATATTTTGTTAAGTACAACAATATATTTCTCTACTTCCACCCACATAAAATGTAAAGCATTGTGTTTTAAATTTATTAGAATGTAATTTAAATATTTTGTTCTCATTAGAATTAAATAGTCTTTATAAACTTGGTTAAATTAAAAAGTTGGTACATATTATTGACCGAAAAAATATAAGTCGTTATTGAAAGGGTCAATGACGCAATGATTTGAATGTTCGGTTGTAAACTAGTTCAATACTAGCGTTACATATTCAAACTCGGGAAGAATCGATATTTGTAATTCTTCTTTCCCAACTTGTACTCAAAAAAAGAAAAAGTATAAGTTGTTTACTCCAAAATCATAGGTTTGATCCAATTCAACACGGTCACGAGTAATCGTGTGATCGACTCATTCGATTATTTTGTTTTGTTAATAATGAGTAAATATGTTATGATTTTAGAAGTCAAATATGGTTGAAATAGGAAGGTAAATCATTATTAATATTGTCAAAAGTCACCAACAAACCATTTGACTATAAAATAGAAGCTATGAGAAGTTGAACTAATCAACCTAATTATTGGGGACTTAGAATGAATAGTCTTTTTGTAATATCACGTTTTCATAATAATTTCAAAACTAATCTTAATCAAATATTTATTAGAAAGTGGTAGTACATTTGTGATCCTCATTAAGAATGCAAGGCAAAATCGAAAAACCGCTCAAGCTGCTAAAATCGACCGAAACCGACATCCATTTCGACCGAAATCAATTTTACTTAGCGATTTCGGTTTCCAAAATATGGAAAATTGAAAAACTAGGTCGGTTTTCGATTTTTGGTAAAGTCATGTCCTATATTAACCAAAAAATTCCTCACCTTCTCCCCAATTTGAACTCAAAAAAGAAAAACAATATTATTTTATAATTTTGTTATTGAATTTGTTTCCTTTTACCCTTTTTAAGAAAATTTACCGTAGCACTGTGTTTACAATCGATGCCAATTATCAAGCGGATAATTTTTCAAGTAAATTTGATCATTGTGTTCTTAAAAGCAAAAAAAAAAAAAAAAAAAAACTCAGCCCAGTATCAACATTAAGTTATAAAAAAACATGTTAATTTTGTTTTAAAAAAAGTACGCATATGCAACACGATCGAACATGTGACGCTGATATTGAACTGATTAACAACCAAAGAATAAAACTATTGAATACTGCGTCACTGACCCATTAGAAATCATATGTAGCAATGACATTGAGGACAAAATGGTTCCCCGGTCTCGACTCCAATTTCGGATTGTCGAATAGCACATAAACTAAAGACATTACCATCTACAACCCAAAATCAGAAACCAAAAACTTCACTACTTAAACATTGAAACAACAAAAGAATGAACTCTCTCCCCAGCTTTCCATTGAAAAAACCTGATAGTTAGTAAAGTCAATGTCAGTTAATTAGCTTCAGAAATGGGGTCAAAACAGAGAAGAGAAGAACCAATTCATGATGGGTTAACACTGTTAGTTACCTTCAGCATATGCAAAAAGGTCAATGAAAGAGACTGGGTGTTTGGTGTTATGGAAGCTAGGCTCTCAAAGTCAAAACCACTGCATAAAAACCATCAACTTATGTTTAAACCAAAAACAAAAAAGGAGATGTAGAACTCATGAACTTGTTGATATTATCAATCATGATTAGTTTATTCTCAAATTTACAAAAAGAACTACATATTTAACCAAACCTAGCTTAATCAGACTCAATTTGGTGTATGGTTAATCTCAAACCTGATACATTCTTCATCCTCATAAGTCAGGCTCATTGACCGATCCGTTCGATCATTCGTTCCGTCTTTTCTCGTAGGCGAGCTACGTCGTTCACCATAACGTCTAAAGGTTACTAGTGCCAAGGGATGCATTCATCTTTCTCTACCAAATCAAAACTTCCATTTCATGGTCTCTTCTTAGTTGCATAATCTAACAGTACATGCCACTGCTTGAGCCCAATATTTGAGCCTTGCCTTAACATCTTCTGGATGATCACCTGAAAGAGTAAACATCACTAAAAGTTCAGAAGAATGCCTTTAGAGGTATAACAGTAACTTGTAATCTAGAGAAAAAGACAAATACAAAATGTAATCCTACTTAAAATAAATAAACAAAAAACAGGTTATCGGAGCTTCATCCCACTACATAATTGGGACACGCGCACCTCTCCCAAGGTACAGATCTGAGAGATAACAAGATATTATCCAATTAAACACACTTGAAAATTTCGAACTTGAGACCTCCAAAGTAACCCACCTTACAAACTCCAAACCTCTACCAACATCCCATCCCATCCCTTGGGGCAAATGAAATCATAAAAATTATATTTTTTGGAATCATATAAATTATAACCATATGGTTTTTGAAATAGGATACCTAAGCTCTAGATGATTGTATCTCCTATTAGACAAGTTTCAGTTATAAATTAGGGAGTTTTTATCATCAGAAAAATTTACAGATAAAACAGGGAAGGATAATTAGTAATAGATCTCTTGTAAAATTGGGACCCCATAAATTCAAAGTGATAAGCACAGTCTAAAGTGAAAGACAAATTGAAGTTTTTTTGTCTTCACCCAACCAGTAAAGAACAATTCTTTTTTGATAATAGAAGTAGAAAAAAGAAAATGAAGGTTTTAGTCCTAGATCTCTCAATTTTCATATTTATCCACTCATTTTAGATTAATATATTTTGAAGAAAAAAAATATTCTAGTCCCTAAATTTCAATGATTAACACCAGAAGTTCAGAACTAGGGCAAAAATTAAGAAACCACCCAATAGGTTTCAATCAATTCAATTACATACAAGTTTAGAAACAAATCTTAAAATGACCAACTCAATTCAAGCAGTAAAATCAAGATGAACAAAAATGTACGATTCCAGTTCCAAAATCAAGATCCAAGAGAAAGAAAAAAAAAGGCCACTAACCAGGACTAGAGATCTTCCAATTCGCAATCGGACTCGACACCGAGGAACACGAATCCGCCGCCGGCGAGTTCTCCGGCGACTTCTGGTGGTCGTCCATGTACTTCTGGCTCATCGAATAACAGAGCTCCAACGCCGGGAGAGTGTTGCAGAGCTCCGGAATCTCATCGTAGCTGAACCCAAACCCTAGATCCACGCACCCTTTGAGCTCATCAAGATCCTCGTCCGTCAAGCTCTTCGTCCTCATCAAATCGTCCTCGTCCTCCACAAACCCCTCGAGCAAAACCTGGTTCTTCTTCTTCATCTTCTTCAAATTTCCCATCCCCATTTGAACCGACTCGTCCAAATCCGAATCCGACCCAATTTCTTCACCTTCATCAATGGAGATTTCCTCATCTGGGTCTTCTCTAACTCCATTCACAGACGAAACCCACAATTCAGATTCGCTTCCCATTTTCGTTTTTCGAAATTCGCCTCTCTTTCTGTAAAACGTGTTCGCAACAGAGCTGGACGAAGGAGGCTTGGTTTATAAAGCTGAGTGAACAGAAAAAGCAACCTTTTTAAAATATACTTTTTCATTAAAATAACATTATTTGATATTATTCCATTTTTGTTTTTTAAAAATAAAAATTTTGCGGAATTTAATTATGGGATTCCACCGATCTCAACCCACAAACAAAACCTTAATATTTAACTTTAATATATATATTTACAGTATAATTTATCTACATAATTTTGCATCAGAACTAAATCAATAATAAAATATAATTTTTTTATGAGTGATAGAATTAAATTAGCTATATATTAAGTCACTCCACCAATAATAGAATTTAGTTTGAATTTCATCCGTTACAATTAAATTATGTTTGATTTTGTGTTTTAGATGAAAATATTACAAAATCCACCTTAATAAATATATATTAACTTATTTTAAAAAAAATATAGAAATATGTAATCTTTCAAAATTACAAATTTTTCAATAAAGATCATTTCTTTTAATATAAAAAGATCAATTGTTTTAATATTTATTTTTATGGTTTAAAATTGAATTTTTAAAAATTTCAACATCAAAATGATACAAACATCCAAATTTAGAAAATAGAAGAAAGAAAATATTATATTAAAATAAAAATTTACCATCAACAATATATTTTATTTTTTATATTAATTTATAATATAATTTTTAAAATAATTTATTTATAGCAAATTAATTTATATCTCTTATTAAATTCTATTAGTGATAAAAGTCAATTTAAATTTTAGACTACTTATTAAAATTGAAATTTTGAAAGTTAACATAATTTGGAAACCAAAATGTTAATTTAGTGGAACTTGTTATAGCATCCATGTATGGATGGTTATGGCATGGATGGGTGGGCAATGATGATAATTATGCATGATATGACGACGTGGATAGGGACAGCTGTCCCTATAAGCTGGGATGATGACAAGAATAGAGGTGGGGACACGTGGAGTTATGTGGGGACAAGAGATTCCATCAATCAGAGAACGACAACGTGGGCTGTGGGGCCCTGTCATCCGACGGGTATGGTGTATTTGTGCATCCTCATCCACATCTTATGTTTGTGTACAAATACACCATAAATACCTGTTTTTTTTTCTTTCTTCTTTTTCTTCATCAATGGTCTACAAAAATGTAGTATATCTAGATTAAGTTGCAAAATTTATTCCCAAATGATGGATGATATATTGGCTTGTTTGATCGGTTGCATTTGTAGGTCATGAGTTTGATATTAAAAAGTTAATAGTTAGGTCGTATATGATTCGAATTCTCCATTATATATACTAAAAAATGATCATTCACATCTAAAAATCATATATATTTACTGGTCATGAAAATATCGATGCACTTACATTCGGTGAAGATGGTGGAGATTCGATCTCGTTTTTTGGTTTTGAGAGTTGAAGATTGAATCATGTAAATTGATATAGTTCGATATATAAGTGTTGAGAATGGAGCTTGACAATGATAAGGGTTTTAATTTGTCATTTAAGATTGTCTGTTATGTATAAAAAACTTTTAATATCACTCTTTTTTACTGTTTAACATTTATTTGATAGGAAAATCCTTTAAGCTGAACTCTAAAGACATCTTATACAATCTAATAATCATAATGTTACAATTTCGATCCCCCTACCTCCAATGTGTTGAATAAAAAAATACCCAAAATTAGGTTGATAAATGTCGATTTTTTTTTCATCTTTTCACTTGGTGTGCTCCCATTTTTTACTATGTACAAATTCTTCCAAAATTTGCTAATCATATAGTTTTTGGTTTTTTTATTTTTTTTTATTTTAATACATGAGAAATCCTCTCAAATTATCCTACAATAAAAAGATAGAAAAACTTGAGTTCTCATGTAAAGATGAACTCTATGTGTTAAGATAAATATGGGCCACATACTTCTTTATTCGCAAATCCAAACAAAATTGAAGCTAAATTGATATATATATATATATATATATGGATAAATAGAAAGTTTTATGTTTATCCATTAAAAGCGAAACTAGTTTTTGCTAATTTTGAAATAATAATGGACAACTTTAAACCATTCAGGGCCTGGCACGTGCTGGCCTGACACGTGAGAATCCAATCTAATGTTCATGTATACTACCAGAGAAAAAAGACAAATAGATTGCAATCCTTTGTATATCCATATTCAATTTTGTTTTCCTTTTCCTTTCTTTATCATCTTTATTCATTTATTTTGCATACTTTTCTTATTCAACAATTATACATTTTGGCCCTCCCACATAATATAAATTATATAAATCTAACAATTAAGAGAATATGTTTCGAATCTACTTATTTTAATTGTTGTGGAACTAAAAGAAGAAGAAAAAAAACTTTATAATTTAAAACTTACATATACATTATTGAATTACTTTTCTCATATTTTTATGGCATTGTTGAATATCTATCTAAAAAATAAATGATAAGAGGAAAAGATTAGAACTATATAGTGGTTGAAGATAAATGAAAAAAAAAAAAACTTAGTTTTTTTTTGGGGGAATTTGCATGTATATTACAATAAGATAAAAAAATTGAGTAAATAGCAACTTTTTGAAAATATTTGCAAATC
>JBBMEF010066214.1:0-11086 GCA_037832685.1 Sicyos baderoa | reverse complement strand
TAATTAAGAGGAATAATTTATGTGTATTATTCATTTAGAGGAGGGTTTCTTAAATAGAGAAACCCTCACTATACAAACAAGGAAAATATATTACCATACGATAATATCCTTTCTCAATAATATATCAAATACAAGGTAATAATCTAGGAGTCTAATATAGAAAATAACCAACAAAATGTCTTCTTTCCTCCACCACTAAAGACCACATGACAAGTAATCCTAGTCTATTCTCTATTTTGTTTTTTTTTCTGCCCACATCTTCATCTTCAATTACTATAATTGATGGAACCACTAGTCATATTTTAGGTTCAGGCACTGTTATTCTTACTAACTCAATCTCCTAATCATCTATTTAAAGTTTACCACAGTTCTCTTTTAATTTGATTTCTATTAGCAAACTCACTGTGACCTAGTGATGATCTTGACCTACCCATAGCTCTTCGTAAAGGTAAGCATTCTTGTGCGTATCCTATCTCCTCGGTTGTGTCTTATCATCACAATTGTCATTACCGTCTTTCTCATTTTTTACTTCACTTGATTTTGTGTTTGTCCCTAAAACCATCGGTGAAGCATTGTCACATTCTAGGTGGCACCAAGCCATGGTAGAGAAGGTGATTGCATTGGATGCAAACGAAATTTTGATGTCCTTGACTTATTGACCGAAACAGGGAAGTTAGGTGTGAAACCGTGTAGTACTCTGATGGTACTAAACCAACAACTTGTGAAAGAAGGAGAAGTCTTTTCTAATCCAGAAAGATACAGGAAGATGGTTAGGAAACTTAACTATTTGACAATCTTGACCAAATATATCATACTCTGTTAGTTTATGTCATCTCCCAATGTATATCATTGGACAGTCGTGGAACAGATTTTGAGCTACCTGAAGTCTGCTCCTAGAAAGGGTATATTGTACAAGAATCATGGACACTCCAATACCGAGTGTTTTTTGGGTGTTGACTGGGCAGGCTGTAAGGAAGATAGGAGGTCGACCTCAAGGTACTATGTGTTCATGGGAGGAAATTTAGTATCGTGAAAGAGTTAGAAGCATAATGTGGTGTCCCGTTTGAGTGCTAAAGTGGAATATAGAGCTATGTCACAAGTGACATGTGAGATAGTATGGCTTGTTTAGTTACTAAACAAGATCGAAGTGAAAACTACGGTACATGCAAGATTATGGTGTGACAATCAAGCAGTTATCCACATTGCCTCGAACCCATTGTTTCATGAAAGAACTAAGCACATTGAAGTTGACTATCATTTTCTTCGAGTAAAGATGCAGCAAGGTTTGATCTCGACGAGCTATGTGAAAAGACTGGGAAACAGTTGGGTGATAAATTCTCCAACGCGCTAAATGGAGCCCACATAAACTACCTCTGCAACAAGCTGGACATGATAGACATATTTGCTCCAGCTTGAGGGGGAGTGTTAGAGTTATATGTATAATATGTATCTTGTATAGTTTACTGCTTTCCTAGATTTAGGCTCATTAGGGTTATTATGTACTCTATATAAAGGCAATGCCTTTCTAATAAGAAATTGCAACGACTGCTTAAGTCATAACTCTCGATTACACCTTCGACATAAACTTTTTTTAACTCGGGAAATCAGAGTCTCACTCCACAACATCTTGGGTAACCACGCTCGTCCCTAGACCGACACTGGGAGACATCAAAGGAAGTGAGACAAAGGAGGTGTCTACAAATTAATGCCACATGTGAGTCTCAAACATGAGACCTTGAGGGGAGCACACCTTCAAAGTCCAAGCCTTCGACCACTAGCCACCCCTTGGTGACTATCAACGGGATGGACTCCTACGATGTAGAACTTTCACACTCAGAATCTCAAAAACATAAGCATGGTGAGACTATCGACGGATGGATTCCGACAGTGTAGAAAATTCTGGCGAGATCCATAGAGAAAATTCCACCAAGCTTAGCTTCCTTCTCCTTCTGTTGTGTTGTCATTGCTTCCCACTTACTGAATGACTTGAATTTCAAGGAGGAAAAAATAGTATTTTCATTATACTTTCGTGTTTTACAATTAATAGAGGAGGATTTCTTTTATAGAGGAGACTCTAACAACTAATGAATGAGATCTCCCTAAAAATATGGAATTTAAACTACATTGAGATATTTTAGGAAAAAACCAACACTCCCCCTCAAGCTGGCTTGAAGATGTCTTCCATTGCCAGCTTGTCTATCATTCTGTCAAACTGGAGCTTCGGAAGACCTTTTGTGAAGATATCAGCTGCTTGTTCTGAGGTCGGGAGATAAGAAATGCATATGGTTCCTGCCTCGACATTTTCCTTTATGAAGTGTTTATCTACCTCAATGTGTTTCGTTCTATCATGGAGAACTGGATTATGAGCAATGGATATTGCTGCTTTATTATCACAATAAACTCGAATGGGTGTCACCTGAAAGAACTTCAACTCTCTTAACAGTCTATTTATCCATATACCTTCGCAAATGTCATGAGCTAATGCTCTGAACTCTGCTTCAGCACTACTTCTAACCACCACACTCTGTTTTTTGCTTCGCCATGTAACTAAGTTTCCTCCAACAAAATTACAATATCCAGAAGTAGATCTTCTATCTGTGCCACTACCTGCCCAATCTGCATCAGTGTAAACTTCAACATTCAGATGACCATGTCGTTTAAACAATATACCTTTTCCTAGAGTGCCTTTCAAATACCTCAAAATTCTATACACAGCTTCAAAATGAGGCGGACCAGGTGAGTGCATGAATTGACTCACCATACTGACTGCAAATGCTATGTCAGGACGTGTATGAGATAAATAAATCAGTCTACCCACCAGTCTTTGGTATCTGTTTTTGTTCTTCACTTCTTCAGTTTTTGCAGCTTGTAACTTCACATTTAGCTCGATAGGAGTTTCTGCTATTCGACAATCAAGCAAACCTGTCTCTCGAAGCAAGTCAATAATATATTTCCTCTGGTTAACAAAAATGCCTTTCTTAGATCTCGCAAACTCCATTCCTAAAAGATACTTTGAAGACCCCAAGTCTTTGATTTGGAACTCACTCGCAAGCTTGATTTTAAGATCTATCAAGCCTTCTTCATCATTACCTCTGAGAATTATGTCATCGACATAAACAATTAGAATAACAATTTTACCGTTTTTAGAGTGTTTATAGAAAATGGTATGATCTGCTTGACTTTGAAGATAGTTGTAGCTAGTGATTGCTTTCCCAAAATTTTCAAACCAAGCTCTCGGGGACTGCTTGAGACCGTACAAGGATTTTTTCAGTTTGCAAACTTCATTACTTCCAAGTTCACTTTCAAATCCTGGTGGTGGATTCATAAATACTTCTTCTTCTAAATCACCAATGAGGAATGCATTTTTAATATCCAATTGATGGAGTGACCAATTCAAATTAGCTGCAAGAGACAAAAGTATCCTGATAGAATTGATTTTTGCAACTGGAGCAAATGTCTCTTGATAATCCACTCCATAGGTTTGAGTGAAGCCTTTTCCTACTAGTCTAGCCTTATACCTTTCAATAGAACCGTCAGCATGACATTTTACGATAAACACCCATTATTTGAAACAAAAGGCATATTATCAACGTCATTCTCCAGAGTTTCAAATTGGGTTTGTGTAGAATTAACTCTTTGGTCTTGATTCCTTTGATCAGCTGTTCTTCTAGTATAAACCTGTAACTCGGGAATTTGACTTGTAGAGTCATTTTGTAGTATTTCTCCCCCTGAATGAAACATTTCTAAATTTGACATCGAAGGACTAATGATAGATAAATCATGAGGAACACAAGAAAGAGGTTCAGACACTTGCCAAAAATTATCTTCTAAACATGTTTCTCCCCCTGAAGAGAATTTGGGGTAAAATACGATTGCTTTTCTAAAAAAGAAACATCCATACTCGCAAAAACTTTTTTTGTCTGAGGATCAAAATATTTATATCATTTTTGGTTAGGTGCATAACCCAAAAATATACATTTTACTGCTCTATGATCAAGTTTGGAACGAGAAAAACTTGGTACGTAAACATATGCAATGCAACCAAATATTTTTATGGGCAACTCGGAACTTATGCGATTAGTTGGGAAAATAGTTGTAAGACACGCAAGAGGGGTTCTAAAATTTATAACTTTACTAGGCATCCTATTTATGAGATAGGTAGTTGTAAGTACAGCTTCCCCCAAAAAATATTGAGGAACATGCATAGTAAACATAATGGCCCGTGCGACTTCAAGCAAATGTCTATTTTTCCGTTCATCAATTCCATTTTTTTGAGGTGTGTCTCGACAAGTAGATTGATGTAAAATACCTTTATCATTTAAAAAAACATTTAAGTGTTCGTTGAAATATACAGTTCCATTGTCAGAATGTAAAATGTTGATTTTAGTTTAAAATTGAGTTTCAATCATTATGATAAAAATGTATGAAAATATCTTTCACTTCAAATTTTTTTCCCATTAGAAAAACCCAAGATAGACGGGTATGATCATCGATAAAAGTAACAAACCATTTTTTACCACTACGAGTGACAACCTTCAAAGGACCCCAAACATCACTATGGATTAAGTAAAATGGTTTGGAGGATTTGTAAGGTTTTTGCAGATACGTAGACCGATGATTTTTTGCAAAAATGCAACTTTCACAATGAAAGGAAGAACAATCAACTTTTTTTGAATAAATTTGGAAATAAGCGTTTGAGATAGAAGAAATTTGGATGCCCTAATCTTCGATGCCAAAGCATGATTTGTTCATGACTAGAGAGAGAACTCATACTACTAAGACCCTGAATTATTTTAGTACTAGAAGTACCTTGATCAAAGTAATAAAGACTGCAAGCATTTTTGCACTCACAATCTTCTTCCCTAGGTCTTAATGCTGAAAAATGAAATGAGATTCAAAGAAAGTGATATGACAATTAAAATCTCTACACAGTTTACTAACAGATAAAAGATTACAGGTTAATTGAGGAACATGAAGGACTGACTGTAGAGATATTTTTTCAGTCAATTTGATCGTTCCTTTTCCTGCAATAGAAGAAAAACTCTCATCTGCAATTCTAATTTTTTCAGTTGCATAGGTTAGAGAGTATGAATCAAAAAAATGAGATGAACTGGTCATGTGGTCGAAAGCTCCAGAATCAAGGATCCATGGAGATGAATTGGTACACGAAAAGGCTTGAGGATAAATACCTTTTTGTGCCTAGAAAACACACAAATTACCAGATGATAAATCAGATTGTAATAGACTTGAGAGATTATTGCTTTGCTCTTCAACAGAGGGACTTGAGTGGACATCTTTACCAAACTTGTTCTCACTATTTCTTTGTGTGCGAGTCATTTCAACAATCAATTTGGATGAGTCGAAGAAAAAACAAATGTAGCAGTTTATTGAAAACCCAAAAAAAAGCAAAAAATTTTACTGCACGCGTACTGTTCATCCGGCATTGTTCATGCGTACTGTTCATCCGAGTACTGTTCACGCGACTGTTCATCGATTTTTTTTTTTTTTTTTGAACTTGTCGTGTCTCCAAAAAAACTTTTCGGCTTTGAATAACCTGTTAAACGAAGTTGCTCGACAAATGATGATGACGGCTTGGGATAGAATGGTTGGGGGGTTTTTTATTTATGCGGCTCTGATACCGAGGAAAAAATAGTATTTTCATTATACTTTTGTGTTTTACAATTGAGAGAGGAGGGTTTCTTTTATAGAGGAAACCCTAACAACTAATGAATGAGATCTCTCCAAAAGCCTAAGCTAATATGGATTGGGGTAAATTTAATTATATCAACCAACACTCCCCCTCACTTGTAGGCTTTGAAATTAATTTTAAAAGGGGAGGAAACGACTTGGCAAGGATTCGAACTCATGACCTCCTAATCTGATACCATGTTGAGTTGTGTTAAACCACCAATCAATCCAAAAGCCTAAGCTAATGGATTGGGGTAAATTTAATTATATCAACCAACAATGTATGACTAAACAAAACTTTTGTTGGACAAAGGAAAATTTTGTTGGACCACTAGACAAGAGGAGTAGTTTGGTGACTAAGCTCAACAGTCTCTAATGTGTAATCCAAGGGCCACGATCCTTAACTTCTTTTTATTGGCATGGTTTTAATTGCTTGAAATTATAAATTTTTATGAATAAACTTAACCAAGACCATAATTTAATTTAAAACGGTAAGAATAGTTTTCTTCTATACTTGTCAGATATAAGAAGTCAAAATTGTCTCATTTTCTTCTTGATTCTTAGTTCCTAACCAAACCAAATGTATATATAAATGTTTAAATACTTACTTAACTTCATTGCAGTTTCCATATTGATCAGACCGAATGTAGGTTTCCAGCTCCTGTTCATCTTTGTAGACCTTAGTAACTACCTGTTAGTACGAGGTGGTGCACATTTAGCTTAGATAAAATAAACTATTACCGGCTACAATTAAGATTAAACTCATTGATATAACAAAATGACTCGTCCTTTCAAAAGGAAGCATAATTTGTGTTTTTTACCCTTTCAATAGGAAACATTGCACTTCTTACCAATTGGTAAAAAACAACTGTTTCACCAGAGTTTAAACAAACATTTTCAATGATAAATGAAAAGATACTACTGCTCAAAATACAAACTCTAAGGATGAAAGAATAAAAACAAAAACAGAAAGAGAGCCACTACCAAAAACTGGAAAGCAAATACTAGAAAAAAAACTTTCAAAGATAAACAAAAACGAAGGCAACAATACTTAACAAACTTAAACAACAAAGATGCTTATCAGCCGAAGAAAGTAATTGCTCGAGAACATGAGAAAATAAAATTGGTTTTGAGATGAAATGACATGTTATCTAACATGGTATCATAGCCCATTAAACTCAAACAGACATTCAGTGCAATAAAATCGAAATTGAGATCCGATCAAATATTGGTGAACTTAAAGAGGCACCACCTTGAGGAGATATGTTGAGGATCCCCATCGGAAAAATGAAGAGACCTCATAACTTTTATAAACGAAATGTGGGCTACTCATGTCATTGCCAATTAATTTTGAGGTGGAACCCCATGCTATCTAATGACTACAAAAAATTAAGAAAAGAACGACAAGAACAACCTCCACAAATTATGGGGAGTGATTTGCATGGGGGTAATGAAAATAAATATTGTAGGACACAACTAGGGAATAGAAGTTGGAATTGTGGGCTATTTATGTCATTTTCAATTAGTTTTGAGGTGGAACTCACGTGCTATCTAATGATTACAAAAAATTAAGAAAACGACAAGAACATTCAGACCTCCACAAATCATGGGGAGGGATTTGCAAGAGCGTAATGAAAATAAATATTATAGGACACAACTAGGGAATAGAAGTTGGAAATGTGGACTACTCATGTCATTGCCAATTAGTTTTGAGGTGGAACCCCCACCCCATGCTATCTAATGATTACAAAAAATTAAGAAAAGAACGACAAGAAGAACATTCAGACCTCCTGGATTTGCAAAAGCGTAATGAAAATAAATATTATAGGAGACAATAAGGGAATAGAAGCTGTTTTTTTTATAGGAAGGAAATAGAAGTTGTTACTCGATAGATATTACTTTTTAGATCGGATTCAAACTAACAACGGAACAAGATTAATTAACTTGTTATCTTTCACTTGGTGCATTATTTACAAACTCAAAAATAAAGCAGGGATCATTTATTCTTAATTGTGCTTTCAGATAGGATCTATAATACATCTTTTGCAATACAACATTAGTTTAGGTGTATCCCAAATGCAGACACAGGGATAGAAACATTTACTTAATAGTCAAACAAAAAAAATACCACCCGAGTGCCGCTGGAATCCTACTCTAATTCATTTTTTTACTAATAGAATTAGATTAAGTGATAGGCGCTGTATGTACCTTTAAAAGAGGAAATTGCATTGACATCAAATGTAGCATGGTCTTTGTCTCAACTGTATCTGGTACAAAAGCCAAATATTCTCCTTTTTTCCTTAGTGACTCCAGGACTTCCTGGAAACTCGGGGATATACCTTTGCCAATTTCTACAAACATTTCTTTTTGTATATGCCTGACATAAAAAATATAAAAAAATAATAAAATCATTATGCGTTCGGAATAAAAGGGAGTACATGTATCAAACAAGCTAAAATCATGGGGAGCAATTCATTCCGCTTATTACTCCTTTGATTGACCAGTTATGGTAATACAACATTCAAGCCTGACTATGCATTCAAAATTGGAAAGAAAAAGTTCCTTCATCCAAAAAAAAATGGAAAGAAAAAGAACTCTCGGCTCCAGATAGCGGGCTAGACTTCTTAAGTGAATTATATGCATTAAAAAAAGAGAATTTACCCTCAACAACACATTCTACCTCTTATATTATATTTGCAGCACAATTTCTAAAATAATTCATCTATAACACATAATTTTCTATCAATGACAGAGCTCAACCAGTAATAGAATGAGTCTATCACTTATTGAATTCTATCAATGATAGAACTCAACGAGTGATAGAATGAATCTACCACGAATTGAATTCTATCACTTATAGAACTCAACTAGTGATAGAACTCAATTTGGATTTTCTGCTACAAAATGAGTTAGTTTTGATTTTGTGCTACAGATGGAAATACTTTGCTCTTTTTTATTATACATGCAAAATCCCATAAAGCCTCCTTCTATTCCAAATAAAAAATATAACCGCAACAAACAAACATCAATTTCTCTTTTCCCAACTCCATCTAAGATTAGTCCGAAAATTATCCACCGAGGATTATTACATAATAAGAGAGCATTCTCAATCAAAACTACAGAAGCTAATTGTGGACAGACCTTCCCATCTACAATTAATTACACACTGTCAACAGCCCTAAAACATTTTGAAAGAGAATCATGAAATTCGTAAAAACAAAAACACTTTCCTTGAACAAATACTGCAATATAGAACCGAAGCGAACAAAACAAACATCAAGAATAAAAGACCGGCGGGGAAACTATCAGTAATTATCTAAAACTCACGCTTGCGGAGGATGAACTGTGTTATCGACTTGTGTCCTTACAGCTATCAGTAACAACATCACCACAGTCGGAAGTAAAATCTGCCATAAACAGAAATAACATTTAGTCCTTCACTCTTCACTTCCAGAACGGAACAGAAAATAGAAGGAACAGTAACAAAAACAGAAAAAAAACGATAATCAATTAACACAAAACTAAAAGAACTTCCACCAAACGTAAGGAAAAAAGAAGGTGAACTAAAAAAGTCACACTCCAACTATGTCGCATATTCCTGCACATTTACACAAAAGCAATACGAAGCAACAAACTCTCCAGATGAATACATGGATGATATCCGCAGTGGAAAAGAGAAAAAAAGCGAAAAGTAACATAGCTTCTAATATAGCACATTCCAGTACACATTTACTCAATAGCGATAAGAAACAACAAATTCTCCAGAAATTTGACCTATTAGTTGGTATAATTAAATTTACCCCAACCCACCAGCTTAAGCTTTTGGGTTGATTGGTGGTTTAGCATAATTCAACATGACCATACAGCAATGGATATGATATCCGCAGTGGAAAAAAAAGAGAAAAAACCGAAAAAGTCACAGCTTCTAATATATCATTTTTTTTTTATAGGAACGAAAATCTTCATCGATGAATGATAAGTTAGGAATTTTAATATATCATATTCCAGTATGCATTTACTCAATAGCTATAAGAAACAACAAACTCTCCAGAAATTTGATGATACAGCAATGGATGATATCCGCAGAGGAAATGAGAAGAAAATCAAAAATCCACGCAGCTTCTGATACAGCATAGTCCAGTAAACATTTACTCAACAGCAATCAGAAACAACAAATTCGCCGGAAATTAGACGATACGGCGGCGGATTCACGAATGAGAACCAGAATGAACAGGAAAACCCTAGCGTGTAGATTGCGACGAAGATGAACAGGAGCAGTGTAAAGCGACAGAAAAAGTAAAAAAGGATGAAATAGAGAGAGAGAACCTCTGCGGCGGTGATGAAAGGGTGGCGAATTTTGAGGAGGCAGTTCTTGCGGAGCATGGCCTTGAGCTGCCGCCATGAAGTTGCCATCTCCGGTAAGGACGGACGGAGCTTCTCAGAGAAGAAGACGGAAAGGCAGAATCAGAGACATACTGAGAGAGAGAGAAGAAAAGAAGATGATCAAAAAATGGAGGCAGTTGGCGTCAACGTGTTGCCAATTTCTTTTTCTTTCTTTCCAATTTCTTTTATTTTCCTCCTCTCTTTTGTTGTAACAAAAAATGCAAAAAATTCAACAAATATCAACTTTCTTTTCTATCCTTATAATTCACATATACAGCAAAAACTATATATATATATTTATTTATCTATTTATTTAAAATTAATTAATAAATTCGGGTTTGTACGGAAATTTCACAACACAATATTTTAATCAAATATAATAAATGAAAATTAAAAAGAGAATAATGACGTGTCGATGCTGGTTTCGCTAAAGCGAAACAATCTCTGATCTAGCGAAAGTGTGTGAATCTCTAAGAAATGTGCAAGTATACACAGTCCTTGTTGTAGCAAGCTTTAAAGTAAGTAAAGGTCATCTCCACAGGAAAAAGTTAAACTTATGCTCAAGCGAAATTAAGAGAGTTGGATAATGAATGTTTCAAAGGTTGAAATAGGATTAAACTAAGTAAAATAAAGATAAAACGAACATTGGAAGAGAATAGGATTTGTCGGGTAATTTCGCTTAGGCGAAACGTCACAGGCTAAGGGCGAACATCGTTCGCTACTCTTTTGGCTCTCTCGAACTCCTAGAAGCGGTTCTCTCGAACTCCTGGTTTGGTTCTCTCGGACTCGAACACTATAACGAAGTGAACAACACATTAACCACCACGATATACTGCGTGCTTCTCTTTGGCTCTCTCGAGCTCTATGATTTGGCTTTCTCAAGCTTTTCGTTTGGTTCTCTCGAACTCAAACTCGCTAACCAAGCAACACAGCACCATGCGAACCTTATCTCTAAGCATTCATTTTACATGCAAGCAGAAACTTAACAAACCTAGTGTTATAACATGCAACTTCG
>JBBMEF010066183.1:0-11090 GCA_037832685.1 Sicyos baderoa | reverse complement strand
TCTTTTGTGGAGTTCGTTAGGAAATGGAGAGGAAAGGCTGCCATGGTTATGCCCAAGCTCTCCGACAAGGAGCAAATACGCCTCATTGTGTGTAGACACCCCAATTTGACCCCCCACGAACGTCTCTCGTTTGAGTCTGTTTTTTGCCCGATGACGAGGAAAGAATCGGAATACCTCTGGAAACAATCCAACCCTTCTTTTCAAATCATCAAAAGCCTTGAACCAAGTCAAGCAAAACCCAAACCAGCCTCAGAACTAATCAGAACCACAATCCACTGAGCCTATTCAGGCGCCTGGATTCCTAACAGGAAGTCAGGCGCCTGAATTCAATTCAGGCGCCTGAATGGCCTAGTTTGTCAAACCTTATCCTGACTCAGACAGCTGTCAGAAATCACATCGCCCGACCCATCAGCGCTTATCCGGGACCCGATTGACTGATTGGACCCCCGCAGGTATTCAGGCACCTGAATTCCAGGCCACCTTTCAGGCGCCTGAATTACTTCTTTTTGGCCTATAAATAGAGCAGCAGCCTCATTTGCAAACGGCCAGCAATTTCTCTCTCTCTCTACACCAAATTCACTCTCCCTCAAAAACAGTCACCTACCCCCGCGTCCAAGCCTCCGATACGTTCCGAGCCTCTCAAAAATACCTCCCGTCCACATTTTCAAAACCCGAAACGTACTTTCATCCATCCTAAACACCCTACATTCACTCAAAAGCGACCTTTCAACCTCAACGGTCCATCCGTCCATTTCAAGCTCAAGACCGCACGTTCAAACCGTCCGTTCAAGCAATCTACCACACCTTTCGACCCGTTTCCAAAGGTAAAACGCGTTCTAAACCCTCCGAGGGCCCTTGGTATGGGATTACAGTAAGGATTCTTCCTCTACTGTGATCCCAAAACACCACACATCAAATGGAATCGAAGTTCAAAACCAGCACTGATCTTCTGAATTTTAAACAATTCAGGCGCCTGAATAGCCTTTTTCTTTCAAAAACCAAACAGTCAGTGCACTGGTTTTTGTTCCTTATTTCAAGGCTACTGGTCAAAACAATGATCAGTTCTAGCCTTTCAGAATTCCAAACACTTTTTCAAAATGCCGCTGTGCATTTTCCCCTGCTTTTCCTTTTCATTTCAGTCAAAACAATGTCTCAATCCTCAAAAACTATTCTGGACAGTGAGCTTTCGAACTTTTTGAAAATGGCACAATCCAGGCGCCTGGATTGTTCTCAGGCGCCTGGATCCTTTAATTCTGGCAGAATTTGTTTTAATTCTTCAAAACATGCTCACTGTTCGGATTTTCATTTTATCGTTATTCCATTGTTTTATTTCCTGTCTATATCCACCGTTTCGTCGTTTTACGTGCCTTGCATCGCATTCATTATACTCCTGTGGCTACTATCATCATTTTTTGTGCATTTAATCGCTTTTAGAAAATTATTCGAAAATTCCACAAACATCAAAGTAGAGACTAGCCGTTGGCTAGGCGAGTGGGGTGCCTTAAAAACCTTCCCCGTTCGTAACCTGATTCCCGGACCCCTTTTTCAAAAGAATCTCTGGTTTCATTTTCAAACAAAACGGTTTCTCGTGTTTCCCTTAAACATGGGTGGCGACTCTTTCAAAATCAACCCGAACCGGGGAAAGCCAGACCTTTTTCCGAGAGAAGCGAGACCGGTAGGTGAACGACCGCGCTTCGCCCGCGCCGAGACGGGTCTGTTGTTCACAGATTGGCGACTCTGCTGGGGACAAATTATTTTAAAGTGAATCAAGCTTGAAAAATGATGTTTGCGGAATTTTCTTTTAATTTTCAAAATCGATTTCCATACTTGCACTTGCATCTGTATAGCCATGTCGTGAGCCGTGTTTCCGGCAGCCTCACATCGATTTCATCACGGTGTTGAGCTCCCCCGGAAATGCCTCACCCCTCCGACCATGACGGGCCGCCCGCCGTTTGTACCTCACTTGAACAAAGGTTCTCTTGAGGGAGGCATATAGCGACCCCGAGTCCGAGGAGCCCATCTATGAGACCAAAACCCAACCGTATACATTTGCTAGCTATCCGTAGAACTTGTTCCCAAACTAGGACAGGGCCTACAGGGCTAGGAGCAATGTGCATTGATCCTCTTTACGTGTTACTTGTTGTGCCGTTATGCTGCATCCATACTGTTACGCCACATCACTGACACAATCACTTAGTTTGGACACGGTTTCCCTTCAATCTAGCGCAGTCTAGGTTTTACGAGACACTTGCCAACTAGGACACGCTCACCGACACTCCGCGTGTTTTCCCAACAAACTCTTACCAAACTTCGGTTGGAGCCCCGCTCTTACCACTTTTTCCGTAGCCTCATTGCTTTGCCTCGGATGGTCAAGATAAGGAGAATGGAAGGTCTTTACCGACTTAACCTGCCTGACACGACCTACCCGTGGCTGCGGAAGTCAAAACACACTCGCACACTGGTGCACGTTTTCAAACTGTCTCCCGTTTATTTCAAACAGCCATTTTCGACACCTTGTTTGCGAGACGTTCTGAGTCTTTCCTCTGTTTTCGTTTCCGAAGTGCCTGAATCATTGCGCGGAAAAAGAAGACAACTCAAGACGCCACACCTAGTTGGGTTAGACATCCCGGACAGAGATTGGACAGAACCGAGCCGAGTCAGTTAGTCCATTCGACCGATATGGCCCTTCATGGGGAAACCGAGATTGACAATCTCCGCCAACTCAACGTCCAACAAACCATCCAGTTGACTCAGCAAGCTACTAAGATTGACCAGCAAGCCGAACAGATAACCACTCTCATGGCTTCCGTCAATGCCCTCAATGCTCGTCTCAACATCAACGAGCCTCTCCCGGAAGGAAGTAACAACAATGACACCGTTGCCAACACCCCTCCTCCCAATCCGGATTTGGCCGCTCTCTTGGCCAAGCTGAACACCCTTGAGGAATCCGTGTCCAACATCGGAAAAGCTGCCACTCTCGGGATCGATATGAAGAAGCTAGAACTGTTTCCCGAGGTTGTTCTCCCCGAAAGGTTCAAGTACCCGGACGTCCCCAGATTTGATGGTTCTCAGGACCCCCGTACTCACCTCATGTCATATGCCAACGCCATGTCCATGAACAAGATATCTTCGGACGGAATGGCCAAGTTGTTTCCACAATCTCTCACGGGGCAACCGTTGCATTGGTTCCTCACTCTCGAGGAGAAGGACAAGGCTAGCTGGGATGCTGTTGCCAATGCCTTTGTCAAGCAGTACAGCCACAACTTCGAGCTAGAAGTGACTACTTCCGAACTCGAGTCCATCCGCATGCAAAACAACGAATCTTTTGTGGAGTTCGTTAGGAAGTGGAGAGGAAAAGCCGCTATGGTAACCCCCAGATTGACGGACAAGGAGCAGATCCGTCTCATTGTGAAGTGCCTCCCGCCGCACTTTGCAAAACACATGTTGTACGCCCAGTCCGTCACCGATTTCGCAGCATACTACCAACATGGGATAAATGTCCAGAATGCTATCTATCAAGGATTGATCGACAGGCCGAGCTTCCCGAACCACAACCGCAAGAACTACTCCAACCCGTCCAACATCTACTCCAACCCCAACTTCAACCCCTCCAGCTCCACATATGCCAACCCTTCCTCTTCCAACGCCTCCTCAAGTAACCAATCCCGAAACACCAAAGCCACCGAGCCAATCAACCACATCGCCCACCAAAATACCCACCAGAATACCAATGCCCCGAGGAGGCAACCTCGCCAATTCACTCCTTTGAACTTGCCCCGAGACGTCATGTTTCGAAGGCTCGTGAAAGAAGGAATCATCTCACCTCTCCCACCAACACCTCCACCACCACATCCACTCCCTCATTTCCGTCCCGATCTCTACTGTGAGTATCACCAAGGCCCCGGTCATACTACCCTCAATTGCCAGAAGCTTGCTCACAAAATCGAAGATCTTATCGAGAGCAAAACCATCCCTCCACCACCAAAACCAAATACCCTCTCTAACCCACTCCCGAAGCACCACCAAATCAACGTAATCACCCCCAGCTCCACCATATTTGACCCGAGCCACTATATTGTCCCCGTCTCCCAAGAGAAGCCTATTGTCCGCATGCCCGACAACCCTGCTGTCTTCGCCATCGGAGGTTTGGTCCCCCGCAACCTCTTTCCAGATTCACCCGAAACATCACTGCCCCCATCACCAATAAATGATTTGAGCCCGCAGTTGGCCGACCTTTTGGCCGAACCCGTCCTCAACTGTACCATCAGCGGTGTTTTGAGGGAACATCGTCAATCCCCAGCTCCAACCGAATCCATCATCAATGCAGATGAAGAACAACCGCCAAACCCGGACCCACAGCAACAGCCACTTTCCCCAGATAATCCCTTGGATGCATTCACGCTCCCCAACCTCTTCAATGAGCCTGAGCTTTCTGATGATCCGTATCTCGACTACCTCCGGGAGCAAATAGATGCCCATTCGGTGAGTCCCCTCGGTAGCCTTCTCTCCTACCATCCCCCTACTTCACCACCTGTAACTCCGAGAGCAACCATCATGCTCAACTTTTTGCCACTGGATACCCCTCCAGAATGCTTCAAGCAGCCACGGAACAGGCGTAGGGATCTGCCTGACGCACAATCCGACAACGAATCTCATTTGGCCAAGAGAAAAAGGAGCATCCCGATTGTAGACCTCTGCATGGTCGGCATTTGGGAAGAAGAAGTGAATTCCGTTGAAAATCCTCCACCACTCAGCAATATTTGGGACGACCTCACTATCGATGAACTAGACCAAGCCCTCCGAGCTTGCCATCTCGACAAGAGTACAGCAGTTTTCGAGGAAACTATCCCCTTCACCTCTACCAAAACACCTCCTCTCTATCCAAACAACCTGTGGGGAGACCTTACGTCAAACGATGTAGGTCACGTTACTCGAAGTGGACGCATTTACCAGCCTCCGAACCTTCAGGCTGGCGGACTGTCACAACCCCCAATCCATGCTCGTCGCAATCCGGTGCTCTACACCAACCCATCCGTCAATCCCGCCAGCTCCACCATGCCACCAAATAATCCCACCGTGCCTAACAGCTCCACCATACCAAATGCCCACAACAATCCATCAACCCATAATCTCCATATCCCACTAACCGAAAGCGACCCCATCCAGAAACAACTTGCCAAAACCCCCGCCAACATATCCATCTGGAATCTCCTCATGACTTCCACCCAACACCGCCGCTCATTCACCGAATCTCTTGCCCGTCTCGAGGTCCCCAATGAGACGAGCCCTGCAGCCCTCATAGCCCTCCTAACCCCTGCCGATGCCAAGCACCGCATCACTTTCTCCGAGAAAGATCTGCCCACCGAAGGCTCGAACCACAACAAACCTCTGTACATCACCATGAAGTGTAGAGACAAGTGGGTCCCCGCTATCTTAATTGACAACGGCTCTGCTCTGAATGTGTGCCCACTTCGTACTGCCTACTGCTTGGGACTTAGGGACAAGGATTTCTCCCCCTCCACCCTCGACGTTCGTGCTTATGATAACACAGTTCGTAGGGTTGTGGGCACAGTCGCCCTCAAGCTTGAAGTTGAAGCTTTTCACTGTGAGGTAGACTTTCATGTCTTGGATATCCCAGCCTCCTTCAACTTGCTACTCGGTCGCCCTTGGATGCATCGAGATGATGTCATGGCCGTCCCTTCGACCCTCCATCAGAAAGTTCAACTTGGGCTCAAGTCCGGAACCTTGGTCATTTACGGAGATTTTTAAATTCGTCCACATGACGAATCTAAGGCTCCCCTCCTCGAAATTCAACATGGTGAAGAAGACATCCCTCTGGCGGGATTCACTTTTGATACATCCGCGGGCATCTCCACAGTCACTTTCGATTCGGGCTTTTCCGTCAACTCAGTGGTGATCGATATGATGCGGAAAATGAACTTCTTGCCCGGGCTTGGCCTAGGCCGCGATCAGCAAGGTACCCCCTACATCACTGAGCCGTACAAGCAAATCGGCCGCCGCGGACTTGGGTACCATGGACCCATCAATACTGAGGGAAAACCAAGAACCTCGTACTTTGTCAAGGCTGCTGAAAAGCCTTATCAAGGGGAGCCCGAGCCATTCAAGAATACTGTTTCCGGAATAGAGTATCCTGGATTCGAGATCTTCGCAAGAGATACTTGGGGTCCCGCTGAGGTAGCTGAAACCAAACCTCATACTGCTGTTCCTAAAATCCATGTCGATTGGGCTGACTATCTGCAAGGAACTGTCCCTTCTCTGTTTGGGGAAGAAAACCCTTTAGGTGTGGTGTGTACCGGTGCTGATGCTGTCATGATGCTTGGAGAAGAAGCCCCTGAAGATGTCACTTCTCTCATCACTGAAGCTGTTGGAGTTTACAAGAATTCCATTTTTATCCCTACTGTAACTGACACTAGTGTCGTCTCAGAGTCTGTTGTAGAGTCTGTCAAATTTGCTTTGTCTGATGTCGAGTCGGAGATTGTGCCTCCTGGCCCTCCACGTCGTTTCCATTTCGAGTTTGAGTCCACTGCTGTGTATGGTTGCCCCCAGGGCATTGTTTTTAATGAAATGAACGATTCCGCTTACTTTGGTGTGTCTTCAATAAATTGCACTGACCCTAACGGTGACGAGATCGAGTTCGACGGACATATTCCGGAGGAACTCCGATCTCTCATCGAACGCGAAGATCAAAGGCATGCTCAGCCTGTAAAAGAAGAAATCATTTCAATAAATTTGAGAAGTGAGGGCGAACCCCGCATGGTTCAGATTGGTTCCGGCCTATCTGCGCAAGAACAAAAAGACCTAACTGATTTGCTCAAAGAATTCGAGGACGTTTTTGCTTGGTCTTACGCAGATATGCCGGGAATCGATCCGGACATTGCACAGCATCGCATCCCCACTTACTCGGACGCCAAACCGGTAAAACAGAAATTAAGAAGGATGCGACCCGATTGGGTTCAAGAGATTAAGGATCAAATCACTAAACAGATCGAAGCAGGCTTTCTAATGGTTACCGAGTACCCTCAGTGGGTAGCAAACATCGTGCCCGTTCCCAAGAAGAATGGTAAGATCAGGGTTTGCGTCGATTTTCGAGATCTCAACAAGGCCAGTCCGAAAGACGATTTTCCGCTGCCGCACATCGACACGCTCGTGGACAACACAGCGGGCCATGCACTGTTATCCTTCATGGACGGATTCTCGGGCTACAATCAGATTCTCATGGCTCCCGAAGACCGCGAGAAGACGACTTTCATCACTGAATGGGGCACCTACTGCTACAGGGTCATGCCGTTTGGGTTGAAGAATGCCGGAGCAACTTATCAGCGAGCCGCTACAACGCTCCTCCACGATATGATCCACAAGGAAGTCGAAGTCTATGTGGATGATATGATTGTCAAGTCCAAAGAACGAGAAGGTCACCTCCCCGCCTTGCGAAAGTTCTTCGAAAGAATTCGTAAATTCAAAATGCGCTTGAACCCAGAAAAGTGTACTTTTGGAGTTACCGCCGGAAAGATGTTGGGATTCATGATCACAACCAGGGGAATCGAAGTCGACCCGTCAAAGATCACCGCCATCCTCGAGATGAAGCCTCCGCGGGAAGAAAAGGAAGTCCGGAGTTTCTTGGGCAAAATTCAGTTTATCAGCCGCTTCATAGCCAAGCTTACAACTACTTGTGAACCTCTTTTCCGACTGCTCAAAAAGGAAACCAAGTTTGAGTGGGATGATCGATGCCAGAAAGCTTTCGAAGCTGTCCGCGCTTATTTACAGAATCCGCCGATTCTCATGCCACCTACACCCGGAAAACCTCTGATTTTGTACTTGTCAGTAAGCCAAAACTCGATGGGTTGCATGCTAGCACAAGAAAGAGACGACGGAGTCGAGAAAGCAGTCTACTATCTAAGCAAGAAGATGGTCGGCGCCGAGGAAAGGTACACGCCTTTGGAAAAGACATGCTGGGCTCTTGTTTGGGCTTCACGCAAATTGAGACACTACATGCTCGCCTACTCGGTGAGGTTGGTTTCCCGTATGGATCCCCTCAAATATCTGTTCGAGAAACCAGCCCTTACCGGTAAGTTAGCACGTTGGTTGCTCTTACTAGCCGAATTCGAGCTTCAGTATATCACTCGGAAATCAGTCAAAGGAAGAGCTGTCGCAGAGTTTTTGGCCGACCGTCCAATCGATGGCCCCGAAGACACGGAATTCCAGTTTCCCGATGAAGCAGTCATGGCAATCGAAGACAAGACCTGGAAGCTGTATTTCGATGGAGCAGCAAATCACAACGGTTATGGGGTCGGAATACTCCTAGCCTCACCTGAAGGATCTCACATTCCTTTGGCTTTCAAGCTCAACTTCGAAGTCACCAACAATCAAGCGGAATACGAAGCCTGCATCGCCGGAATGGAAGCAGCATTAGCCATCGGAATCCAAGAGCTCGAGGTCATCGGGGATTCGAACTTGGTCGTCTCCCAGATCAACGGGGATTGGAAGGTCAAGGAAGAAAAACTCAAGCCGTACCATCAGCTGATCGACGACCTTATCCCTCGTTTCACCAGTATCTCCTTCACGCATGTCCCTCGGATTAAGAATCACTTCGCCGATGCCTTGGCCACCCTGGCGTCAATGGTTGAAATCCCGGTTGGTATCAGAATCCGGCCGATCCTCATCGAACAGCGCAATTTCCCTGCCTTCCAATGTGTCATGAGCATTGAAGAGCCCAACGATGGTCTACCTTGGTATCACGACATCCGGAATGTCGTAGAGTTCGATCAGTATCCCGAAGGAAGCGGCAAGAACGATCGGAAAGTTCTCCGGAAAATGGCCGCTCAGTACATCCTCTGCGGAGGAGAACTGTACAAGAGATCCGGTGACGGTACACACAAGAGGTGCCTTAACGAAGCAGAATCACAACGGGCAATGGAAGAAGTTCACGAAGGAGTCTGTGGACCCCACATGAATGGTCACATGCTAGCCAAGAAGTGCCTTCGGTTAGGATACTATTGGTCAACCATGGATAGAGACTGCACCGAGTATGTACGCCGTTGTCATCAATGCCAGATCCATGCCAATCTCAATCATATCCCCCCATCAGAACTCCATTCCATGACCTCTCCTTGGCCCTTCTCTGTCTGGGGCATCGACATCATCGGTTTGATCAAACCGCCGTCATCCAGTGGCGACAAGTTCATCCTAGTAGCCATTGACTACTTCACCAAGTGGGTGGAAGCGGCACCGTACAAAACTTTGACAGCGGTTCAAGTGTCCAAGTTCATCAAGCAGAATATCATCTATCGGTACGGGGTTCCGAATGCTTTCGTTTCAGACAATGGGAAGCAATTTGAAGGAAGAACAAGGGAATTATTAGAAGAATTCAACATCCAGGTTCACAAGTCGACCACTTACCGACCGCAGACCAATGGGGCCGTCGAAGCCGCCAACAAGACCATCAAGAAGATCTTAGAGAAGACGATCGAATCCTCCAGGGATTGGCACGACAAACTCCCTCTGGCTCTTTGGGGATACCGGACATCTATACGTACTCCAACAGGGGCAACACCCTACTTCTTGGCATACGGCATGGAAGCCGTGCTCCCCGTAGAGCTCGAACTGCAATCCCTACGAGTTATGGTCGAAACCCAGATTCCGGAGGCAGAATGGTTAAGCACTCGATTCGAGGAATTGATGCTTTTGGACGAGAAACGGCTCCGAGCCTTATACCACGTCCAAGGATATCAGCGTAGGATCGCCAGAGCGTTTAACAAGAAGGTGAAGTCGAAAGATCTATTTGAAGGGGATTTGGTTTTGAAGGAAATCCGAGCGCCAGTTTTCGATCCGCGTGGCAAGTTCAGACCAAAGCTATCCGGGCCTTTCATCATCGAGAAAATTCTGTCCGGAGGTGCAGTCCAACTCAAGGATCTCGACGGCAACATCTTCTCCAAACTCACCAACATGGATCAACTCAAGCGCTACCATCCCTGAGAGATGCTCGCTAGGCTGAAAACCGCAAGGGCGGGCAGTCCTAGGCAAAAATCAGAGCAAGCCTGCTAGTTTGCAAAACCCTTCTTTGGGGGCAATCTAGGCAAAAATAAATAGGCATCAAATCAAAAGCTCGCTAGGCTGAAAACCCCACGGGGCATTCCTAGGCAAAAATTAGAGCGCAAAAGGAAAGTTCAAAATACCCGAGCGAACCCTAGCCTGAACTACGTTCTGACCTGATTCCTCCTTTCAGGGGATACGTAGGCAACCTCTCATCGAGGTACGGTCATTTATAACCCAATTCAATCCAGTCAACATGCTGGATCGGGCGCTGTCTCACTACAATCAAACAACTTCGGTCAATTTCAAAAGAACCAATTTGAATCAAAAGGCAACGACCTTATTCCTCATTTTTATTGAAATCGAAACATTCCAATACAAGCTGAGCATGAAAACGAAACAAGCAAGGGTCTGCAATTTATTCCTCACACACTTAGGTCTAAGCTGGTTTCTTTTAATGCAAATGGATTCCACGTGTCCTCAAATTCCTGCGCAGCCACCTTTTGTAAACGTTACTGAGCTGAACCGAGAACAAAGGATCTGCAGGGAAAGCTCGCCTGGAAGGAATGGTGGTGTTGTACAGATTAAAGAATCTCCGAGTATTGGATGGCATAGGATCAGGCGTCATGTTCAGATACGCCGGGTCCGGATTCAGCCCAAGTTGCCGCATGACACGGAAAGGAATATAGAAAGTGAACCCCTTCAAGCCAGCAATCGGCACCATCCCGGTATTCATGGACTCGAAGATGGGATAACGAATGTCAAACCATCCGCAGCGCCACTGGAAGGTCTCCTCCGTGCGCTCAAGCATAAAATCAAGCCAAACCTCTGGGGATCGGTAGTCAACCTCCCACATTCTCGCCGCGGCAGATCGAGCCTTGTACATCCAGTTTCCACTCGGACTCCTCAGAATCTTCATCTTGTCACACAGCCACATCTGTACACAAGGGAAAGATCGGATCCGTATAAAAAAAAGTGTACCTGCAAGACGATGGGACAGCCGCCAAAAATCTCGGTCTCACCCCTCCTGACCGCATCCA
>JBBMEF010066172.1:0-11090 GCA_037832685.1 Sicyos baderoa | reverse complement strand
ACGATTTTTGAGTCCTCGTCCAAAGACAACTTTTCCTCAATAGACGATATTAGAATGGATAGGGACATGTTGCATATTATATCAATCACACCCATTGTGTATTCGGTGTAAATGTCACCCTCGTCCCATCTACCATCAAAGAACACGGAAACTGATGTAGTTGTCATTTTAAAAATCAGACTCGCGTTAATTTGGAAATGATGAATCGAAAGGGTTGATATATGGGAGAACAGTATGGAAGAATGAAGATGTGGGAATGTAACAATGGTGAAAAAAAAGGAGAAACCCCAAACCTGTAAAATGATGGATCTACTTGTTAAAATAATAATTAAATTGCTAAAAACAGAATTAAATTTTTTAATGAAAGATTACAAAATGTGAGATGTCTAATTTGGGCAACTATTAATCTTAAAAGGCTGGTCAATTAGTTTAACATTTTTTTTTTAATTAAGGTAGTGCAACCTTATTCCTCAAAAGGTGGAGATAAAAAATAAATTTAATTTACACAAATTCTAGAAATAAAGAAGGGTAAAAAAGACATGAATATTTTCTCTCTCATTATTATGAAATTTTTTAGACATGCATCTCTAATATTTTCGCATTTAGACATGCTCCCTAATATTTCACCAAAACTAGACAAATGATGAGTTTTCCCATTTTATATCGAATAAAATTTAAGAAGTCATTTATTTTAGTAGAAGTGATTTAACTCATAAATATGCTTTTGCAATTAAAAAGTCACTGAAAAGTTGATTTTTTATTTTATTGTTTAATGTTATTTTGTAAAAGCCACTCAAAAGTTGACAAATATGTCACTGACTCCAAATCCTATATTTTCTTTTTTGTTAGAAGAGGTGACGCATTTATGTTCAAATATTAAGAAATTATTTATATAAAAAAGAAACAACTATGCAACATAATTCTCATTAAGTAGAAAAAGTACCCATCAAATTACAAAAAAAATAATCATGTCGAAGAGCCTCACACAACCAATTCGGAGGTCTATCAACCCAACTCATGGAAGAGTTAACTCGAGATAGTCCACTCCGGAATTTCATGGGTCGCCCGATTTCAACCTTGGGGCCTAAACACACAACCTTTGGATTGAAGGGGGCCCATTATCCTACAAATTTTCTCCTCCAAAATACCATTAGGAAAGTAATGACTTTCAAACAGAGTAAAAGGTGAAAAAGACTAATACTTACGCATTAGGGGAATAATTGGAGAAATATATATTATAATGTGGAAAATGCTAAATTTACACCATAAATGCGTAATTAGGAAAAGTTTATGCTAATAAGCTACTTTTGTAGGAATTGCGATGCAGATCAATGCGAAGCTAAGAATCTAAGAACGTCAATGCACCAGTAGTGACATTGGAAGAGATGTCAAGGCCCACATGAACAAATTAAGGAAAGAATCAAGTGAAGAGAAAATGTTGACTAACCAGACAGCTAGAGAAACAAATTGCACAAATCACGAGATTCATACCTTAGTACAAAGACAAGATTGGCGAAATCATTCAAAAGGAAGCTGTCATGATAATGTAGCCGTCGCTCAAAATGGAATATTTGAAAAGGCCTTTGAAGGAGACTATAAGAGGAGATCATTGCAATCATTTTGAGGGAGGACACGAGAGAGTTCACCACTGTTTATTGTTTTACTGTTTACTCTATTTCTTTGTTAGACTCATACGCGATTAAGTAATTGTAAGAACTCGACCCTAAAACGGTCCTAAAACAATTCTTACTCAGCATGCACGATTTAAAAATACAGTTAAACAAAAACAACGATAAACCAATTCGTTTTATTTAACATCTCAAAACAGTTCCGACTCAAGAAATCAAAACTAACACTTGAACTCTGGCCAAAGATTATCCAAATCAAATATAAAATCTTGAAGTAAAGAAATATTCAAATTAGCACGCTAAAACTAAATTAAAATAGTTTAGATAACGACAACGAATGCCATGATCATGCGACTCCTTCTCTAGTCGTCCTGGTGCTGTCCCAAGTTACCTGGTGGAAAATCACAGTAAGGGTGAGTACTAGCGTACTCAGTAAGAATCCCCAGCCGGAGTACATTACGCAATAAACACATCATTTGGCATCCTAACATGCATGCAATACAATCAGACGGGATGGTCAAATGAGTTATCAACATAACTCTCGAACCTCGAGAGTCTCTAACTCTCGGCTAACTGATCAACTCTCTAAGCTGATCCTAGACCACTGGGAGAGTACCTAGTGTCGGGCTCTAAACTGGAAGGAATGGTGTACTAAAGACATTAGCCCGAGGAAGCCGTCCTCTCGACATCTAATACGTGTGCGCGCACACCGCATGTTGCTGCAAACCGTGCAAATGTAAGCCTACATAAACTACAACGGTTCAGGTACACATGCCTAACTAGACTCAGAATGATGTCCACTAATCCACATCTAATGGGAGGCATTCGGCATCCAACTATGGCAGCCTGTTCAAACCTACGCTTGAAGCTAAGGGTCGTCCTAAAGTAGGCTTACACCAAGGAAAGAACCCCGCTCTAGTAGGCTGCAAACTAGGTTTCATCGGTGTGGTAAGCTACACCACAAATCGACTGCCAGGGGAGGGAATCTATCCTCACTAGTCCCGGTTTATGGGCACAACATACGTCGTGTCCACTCTCAGCCTCTAGATGATGACAACCTAAGTGTAAACATGCTAAGAGGATACAAGCTCGATTCCTAACAAATCACAACATGCTCAAAGATAAAGTCAAACAGAGCTAACATGGTTCTAGCATTCGTCAAACAAGGAAACGTCACATGCTCTCAAACAGTCAGATTGTCACATTAAACCTATCCACTACACATGCTCGTAAAACTGTAAAATATGCAGGCATAAGATACAATGAATGAAAGAGCATGGTCCACACAACCCTCGACAAGGATATCTTACCTGAAAATAATATAGAATAGACAACAATAATTTGCTCATTGAGCTGCAAATACCAATAATGAGCTAATCCTTACCTAAACCGATAAGTATTAACAATTAATAAATATTATGCCAACAAAACAACAGAAAACACATGGAACAGGTTTTACCCAAAAACCTGAACGACAGTAATGTTCGATAGAAGTCAATGATGAAAATTCGGCAGAAATCAATTCAGAATAATTGGTAGAAATTGATTTAGAATTTTCGGCAAAAATCAATTTCGGATTTTTGGCAGAAATCGATTTGGGATTTCCGACAGAAAACAATTTGGAATTTTTGCCAAAATCGTTTTGGAATTTGAGATTTCCGGCAGAAAATGATTTGTAATTTTTCGAAAAGAAATCGACCAAGAGGAAAGGAAAAAAGATCGAAAAATCACCTGGGAACCTCTATGAAACCTTCTATGGGACTCTCTGTGCAATGGAAATTAAAAAGCGCTTGAATAAAATGATCGATGGTGTAAAGACCCGACCCGAATAATGGTCCTAAACCTAGGCCTTTACTCAATGCATGACTTTAAAACGTAAATAAAACAGAACAACATACACATTCAACAGTTACGCGAAAAACTACAATCAGTTAACATTCAAACATTGGAACCTGTCCCTGTTTCCAAGCCACCTGTTCCAAAAAATTCATTTCAATATAACCTCCGGCCAGAGAATTTAAATTCAAAAAAAAACTTCATTCGATAAATAAGAAACAGAATCCAGACATCATTCATAAATTCCCCTAAGGGCTCCGTGCCCTCTCTACATGCAATGAAAACGTTCTAAACAAACCAACTCAAATTTCAATATAAAAACATAGTTATTTAAAAGCAACATGAGTTTTCCCCATGATCCATCATCTGCTGCCTCCAGCCATCACTACAACTGTCCCAAGTTACCTGGTGGAAAACCACAGAATAAGGGTGAATAAAACAGGTTTACTCAGTAAGAATCCCCAACCAGGGTACAATACAACTCAACAGATCATCTAGCATGAATGTATACAAGCAATCAACAACATCACAAAAAGCCAACCCTTGGGTTGACAAGGCAATCCCAGAACGATGCCAACAACTGGTCTTACTCCTTGGAGTTAACCAGTAACTCTAGATCTCTCGAGAATATCTGATTCTCGTTCTAAGCTCAACTAAACATCTTTGGAAGGATTGGTGTACTGTTCTCAAGATCCCGAGGGAGCTCTCCAATCGACGTATAATGAGCGTGCGCGCACACCGCATGCTACTAAAATCCGGGTAGGTGCTTGGTCTAGGGCAAACTGCCCCGGTCCAGGTTCGCATGCCTAACAAATTCGGATGGGTGTCTCTGAATCATAATGGTACGAGACCTCGGCACCCAGCTATGTCAGCCTGAACCACCTCTCGCCTGAGGCTAGGATCCGCTCGTGGTAGGCTTGCACCATGGGTCGGTCCTGCCCTAATAGGTTGCATACTTGGGCCATGCCGACACGATGTGAATCCTGTCGGCGAACGGGGACGGGACAAGCCTGGTCATCCTCCCGGCCGGCGGAGCAACAGTACGTCGTGCCACTCTCGCCTAAGTGTTGCGGACTAGGCTTGCCTACCCGGTTAGCTAAACTGAGCTGGCGGCCAGGGACAGAGTATACGTTCTCGCGCATCCCTGTCTATTGGGCAAGGTTCATTATGCCACTCTCGCCTCTAGATGATGACTCCTACAATAGTGCTATGCTAAGAACAACAATGGCATACAACAGAGATACATGATGTCTAGAACACAACCTAACATGGCACTACAAAAAGATAACGAATAACAACATGCTGGACAGAAAAAGCAAGCATGGATCTAACATTAAATGGAAAGACAAACAATCATGTCAAACAGAGTTCGATAAACAGCAACCTATCCACTAAACATGCTTCAGGTAATTACAAACATACAAAAAGCATCACAGTTAAATTGCAGGGTCCACACAACCCAGGTAAGAAATCCTTACCTGGTTTGTAGACAAGCACTAACAAGAAAATAATGCTCCTAAAGCTGACGAACCACAACTCCAAACACACCTAGCAATTAATAACAAGCACAAACTAATTAACAAATAAATCTAAGGGGAACCAACCTTCTAAAGTGAAAACGGACAGCAAATAAAGTCGTTATCCAAAACCAAGCGACGATGAGGGCTCGAAAACAGAACGCCACACTGTTGGACACAGCTGACTCGTGGCTGTGCGCACGAGGAACGATGTTGGAGATCGAAACAGCGAGCGTGCAGATGAAACAGATCGGTTATGCGGCATACAGAGGCGCAACTGTAACGGCCCGGGTTTCTGAATCATCGTTAAGGCTCTTGGATGGGTTGGTTTGGTTTTGTAATTAAATAAAGATTTTATTTGGTTGTTTCGTTGCCACTATTGGGATTCGAACCTTGGTATTGGAAGGAAGTTAAGTGTTGGGAAGCTAAATAAATAAAAGACTTAAAAAGTGGCGCCACTGAGATTCAAACCATGGACCATTTGGGGTTTTGTTTAATTAAAATTAAAAGAAAAGAAAAAAGGAATTACACATTAGGGTTTGATGGATCCTTCTCATTTGCACGTTTTTTCAAGATCCATTGTGGCCATCTCCGCGAGTTCACCCTTTCGCCCAAGCCTCCATTGCCGATCTACAAGCTTTCGAGGTGAGTTCGTGCTTCTTTCGTTCCTTCTTGTTTTCGCTAGATCGTTGTGGTTAATCCTTGGGTTCTTACTTGGTGTTTTATTGGGTTGTTTCTCCTCTCCGTGATTCGATTAGCTGCTGCCCGAGAAGGTCTTCATCTCCATCGTGTTCGGTGCTGGATCCACTTGTTCTTCATGCACTGTTCTTCTTCGAGGTAAGTTGTGTGGTTCTTTCCCCTTTTCGTTTCGCAAGGCTGAAGTCGTCGTAATCATGAAACCGATCTTGTTTTGTTCTGCTTCAAAAATGCAGCTGCTGTTCCCTAAGATTAGACCCGAACCGAACGCAAGCTTGAACTAGCTAGCACCACAGTAGATCCAGTTTGCTCAGACCGCTTCGACGCAGCAGATCCGCGACCCGATCCTTCGCGCACCGTCCGATCGCGACTGCCTCAGCGTGCGCCTGTGTCTCTGCTGAACCGTTCACTGCTGTGCTATCTCACTCCGACCGCGTCACTTCGCCTTCACCGCAGCAGACCCGCAATAGCAAAGTCACATGCACGCGAACATCGTCTCGCCTGCAGCTGTCCGCGACTGTCCCAGCGCCTCTGCCGTTTCCGTTCGCTGCCTTCGTTCGCACGTGCAACCGCGAACAAGCTGCTGCCCAGCCGTGCCTTCCTCTCCGCTTTAGGTATCGTCTCACTGCTCTTCGTCTGTTTTGTTTAGTTGCTGTCCAAGTTTGTTTTTGGGTCTGTTTTAGATAGTTTAGCTATTTTAATTAATTGTTGGTGTACTTTATTATTGCTAGGTATTTTATGGTGACTTGCAGCTTCAATTTTCTTGTGTGTGTTAGTTCGCCAATACCAGTAAGGATTCCTAACCGGGGTTGTGTGGACCCTACTCTCAATAGTAATACTTGTTTGTTTGTGATGATTTGTTGTATGCATGATTAGTGGATAGGGTGCTTTTCGTATATTCTATCTGGCATGTTTGTTGACTTTCTCCCACATGTTAGATGCATGCTTGATTGGTCTGTTCAGCGTGTTCTGTCTATGTTGTTGTAGTACCATGCTAGGATGTGCTTCTCTTTCTGTATGTTTGATTTGGTTGACTGAATTCTTAGCATAGCCTTGTATAGGAGAGTCATCATCTATAGGCCGTGGTGGCATAACGTATTTTGCCCCATTGGCAGGGATACGCGAGACATATACTCCGTCCCTAACCGCCAGCACAGTTTAGCTAACCCTGCAATTGGCATAGCCTAGTCCGCAGTTCTTGGGCGAGTGGGCACGACGTATAGTTGCCCCACCGATCAGGAGGATGACGAGGCTTGTCCCGTCCCTGTTCGCCGACACGATTCACATCGTGTCGGCATACCCAAGACTGCAGCCTTTGGGCGGGACCGTCTCGTAGTAAAAGCCTGCTGTGAGCGGGACCCAGCCGCAGGCTAGTGGTGGTTCATGCTGACATAGCTCGATGTCGAGGTCTCACATCCCTATGATTCAGTTACACCTTCCGAGTCTTTAGGGCATGTGAACCTTGACCAGAGTAGGCTGCCCTAGACCCAGCACCTACCTGGATTCAGTAGCATGCGGTGTGCGTGCACGCTCTTGATAATCCGACTGGAGGCTCCCTCGGAATCTTGAGACTAGTACACCCGACATCCTTGTCAAGTAAGTTGTAGAGCTTAGTTCGAGATCAAAGATTCTCGAAGGACCCAGAGTTGGTCCCAGTGTGCTAAAAGTTGATTGTTACTTGCATTCCTGTAGATGATCTATTTAGATGTATTGTACCCCGATTGGGGAATTCTTACTGAGTAATCTTGCATTGCTCACCCTTATTCTTGTGGTTTTCTACAGGTAATCTTGGACAGGCTCCGTGATGGTTGGAGCCAGCTGGCGATCGGTCATGGGAAATGGCTCGCTATTTTATGATTAAATGTTTTGTCAACTCTAAGTATTTTACTTGATGTTTTAAAACCGTTTACATTGCATGTAGTTGAGCACGGAGCCCTTAGGTGAATTTTATGAATGTTCTGGATTCCGTTTTCTGTTTTATAGAATGCAAGACTGTTTTCTGTTTTAAATGTCTCTGGCCAGGGAAGTTTATTGAATGTTTTTAATTGTAAGTTTTACACTTGGAATCTGGAAGTTATTCATGTTTAAATTACCGTTTAATTCCGCTTTAAATGCATGCATATAGTAAAGACTAGGTTTAGGACCGATAATTCGGTCGGGTCTTTACCGTTGGTATCAGAGCTCAGAGTCATAGATTCTGTAGACTGACTTGCTATTGTAGATCGATTTCCCATGATCGTCAGCTCTTTGACAACCATTACGTACGCTTTAAGTTTCAGTTTTAAGAAGGGTTAAGAATTTATACAATGCTTTATCATCTAGATTGTGTTTGCCTGGTGAGTTGTAGCACAGAGACGAGCAGGTTCTAACTCGTGGTTTGTTTGATTGTAGATCATCGTTATGGCAACTACCCGCAGAGGGAGAGGAGGTTCCAGGTTAGCGAACCAGGGTATCTAGATAGCATCAGATACAGTCGGGACGTCGTCCCAAGGGGAAGCCGAGAACAGGCCGCCCCCAGCTCCAGCTTCTGACTCACCTAGTGATGGTGTAGAGACGATAGTACACCTAGAGACTGCTTCTGGCGCAGAGTTTACCGCCTCGATGCGGTCGTTCATAGTTAGTATGTTGCATGACCAGAGAGCTGAGACTCGGGCCATGCTGGAGGCTCAGAGAGAGGAGTCTCATGCACAACTAGCACGCAGCAAGAGCAGTCCAGCGCACAGTGGGAAGAGACCCGAGTTCAGATGGAATAGTTAGCTAGACTTGTTCAGCAGGGAGCTCCAGCTCCACCAGCTCCGCAGGAGCCAGTAGTTGTTGAGCCTGATGAGGCAGAGGGTGTTAAGGACTTGGGAAAATGGATGAAAGACTTCGTCAAGTGGAAGTCAGATAAGTTTGATGCCAAGGGAGATGCCTTGGAAGTTGATAGGTGGGTTGCCAACCTAGAGTATACCTTTAAGGTCATGCATTGCACGGAAGTGCAGAGAGCAGGTTGTGCTGCACATGTCTTAGCTGGTACAGCCAGGTGGTGGTGGGAGTCCACTTTAGATGAGAGATGAGCTGGGTCTCCACCAGCCACTTGGGAGTGTTTCAAAACTGCTTTCAAGGCCAAGTATATCAGTGCAGATGCACAGGAGAAAATGATAGAGTTGTTTCAGAATCTGAAGCAAGGAAATGACACCGCAGAGGAGTATGAGCGTAAGTTTTCCGAGTTTGGGTATTTCCCCCAACAACTGATCGCTACCCCTGAACTGAAGATCCGGAAGTTCATTTCTGGTCTGAGACATGGAGTGTCTCAAGATGTTAGGCACCTGCAACGTATGCAAGGGCAGTAGAATTGGCTATCATCAGTGATGCAAAGAATAGAGTTGAGCGGTCAGCAGCAGTGCCAGTACAGAAAGCCCTAGTGTATTCAGGGTAGAAAAGAAAGTTTGAGACTTCTGGCAATCAACGTGTAGGCGGTCAGCCCCGCCCAGGGAACTTCCAACGGAAAGATCAGCTGCGTGGCCAGGGCAACCAGAATCATTTTCCGCCACACCAGCAGGATGTTGTCAGGCAGCCGCCGTATTGCAAGCCTTTCGGTAAGGTACATTTTGGAATGTGTGGATCCAGCCCTACATCATGTTTTAAGTGTGGGAAGGAGGGGCATCTGGCCCGGTTTTATGCTCAGAACGGGGCAAGAGCACAACCAGCACAACAGCAGGGTCGTGTTTTTGCTACGACCCGACAGGAGGCAGAGCGGACTGACGCCGCGGTAGCAAGTACGCTACTTGTTCTAGATCACTGTGCTTTTGTGTTTTTTGATTCGGGGCCTACCCATTCTTTTGTTTCTGTTGTATTTGCTGAGCATGCGTGTATGAATTTAGAGCCTCTAGATTTTGAGTTGTTTGTTGCATCTCCTTCGGGAGTTAGCATGTTAGCTAGACAGAAAGTTAAGGACGGTCGAATACAGATATCTGACGAGTCTCTTCAGGTTACCCTCATAGTGTTGGTTATGAGTGGTTTTGATGTGATACTTGGTATGGAGTGGTTAGCAGAGAACCACGCGACGATAGATCGTCGCTGAAAGGAAGTCGTGTTCAGGCCATCGAGCAGGCCCAGTTTCAAGTTTCGAGGAGTCTAGAGTGGAGTGTGTCTGCCATTGATCTCTGCAGTTCAAGCTCACCGTTTGTTAGCTCGAGGAGCTTGGGCTTCATAGCAAAGTTGAATGGAGGAAGTCGTGACCAGTTGTCTGTTAACCAAGTGCTTGTTGTTTAAGAGTTTGCAGACGTTTTCCCAGAGGAGTTGCCTGGTTTACCGCTAAAGAGGGAGGTGGACTTCACGATTGAGCTTGAGCCAGGAACTCTTCCTATCTCAAAGTCTCCTTACCGTATGGTGCGAGTTGAGTTGAAAGAACTTAAGGATCAGCTGCAAGAGATGCTTGACAGAGGTTTCATCCGGCCGAGTGTATCCCCGTGGGGAGCACAGGTTTTATTTATCAAGAAGAAAGATGGATCGATGCGCTTATGTATAGACTACCGTGAGCTGAATAAGGTATATCAAAAACAAGTTTCCATTGCCGCGCATTGATGACTTATTTGACCAGCTCCAAGGAGCTTCAGTGTTCTCCAAGATAGATTTGAGGTCTGGTTATCACCAGTTGAGGATTCGGGATGCAGATATCCCCAAGACAGCGTTCCGTTCGAGGTATGGTCACTATGAGTTCATGGTCATGTCCTTCAAATTAACTAACGCCCCTGCAACATTTATGGATATGATAGACAAAGTGTTCAAAGGCATTCTTGGATCGCTTTGTCATCGTATTCATAGATGATATTTTTATTTATTTAAAATCAAAGGAGGACCATGCCTCGCATCTAAGACAGATTTTGACAGCGCTTAGAGAGAACCAGCTTTTTGCGAAGTTTTCAAAGTGTGACTTTTGGTTAGAGGAAGTAGCTTTCCTTGGACACATTGTGTCCAAGGAGGGAGTGGCAGTAGACCCCACAAAGATAGAGGCAGTTAGTTCTTGGGCCAGACCGACCATAGTTTCTGAGATTCGCAGTTTTTTGGGTCTGGCAGGGTATTACCGCCGCTTTGTTCAGGTTTTTTCTGCCATAGCAGCCCCGTTGACCAGAAAGGGGGTTGAGTTTGTCTGAGATGGTAAGTGTGAAGAAAGTTTTACGAAGCTGAAGCGCAGTTTGACCACAACACTAGTGTTGGAAGTTCCGGAGGGAACAGGTGGTTTTGTTGTGTACAGTGATGCGTCTAAGTTTGGTTTGGGTTGTGTATTGATGCAGAACGGTAAAGTGATTGCGTATTGATAACTCGCGGATGCGAGTGAATTTAGGACAGCGAATTATAGAATAACTTAGTAAAATGCATAAGAAAACGTTAAAGTTCGCTCTAAACCAGACATTTCTTGCGAATTTCCTTT
>JBBMEF010066144.1:0-11092 GCA_037832685.1 Sicyos baderoa | reverse complement strand
TCACTCAAGCCGAGGTACGAGTTGAATGTGACGAATTCGTAGGTAGACATTTTGATGCAGAATTAGTGTTGTAGTTTTGTTGCTTGTTTAGATCTTTATATAGTTGCTTATGTATGTGCAATGAAGATTGTTGTAGTTTAGTTGCTTGTTTAGATGTTTGTATATAGAAAAGAAACAAATTAGTTATCTTAGTATGTACATTGTACGACATATGCTGAAACTGAATTTTCTATTGTGCGTTATATACAAGTAATTTGTTGAATATATCAGGTTAAGAATTTTTTGAGAATCGCTTATCAACCATTAACGAGTAATCCTAATGTGGGAGGGTTTGGTCAGGGAGATGCGGAAATAGTCCTTCAAGATCCATTACGTGTCCAAGGCCTTTTGTTCTTTTTTGCATCTGTTATTTTGGCACAAATCTTTTTAGTTCTTAAAAAGAAAGAGTTTGAGAAGGTTCAATTGTCCGAAATTCATTTCGAAATCTGCGGATTTATCAACATCAAGTTCGTCAAAGATCCCTATTCTTGGTTTAAATTTTTCCCGGTTTATCAGAAACTTTTTTAAGCTGTTCTAACTATTCGAACTACTCTAGGTTTATGTCAGTTAGCTGAAAGATACAAGATTGAGAATGAATTGTTGGGAGGGGACTGATGTGGATTTATGAAGGCGGATATGGGAGAACTAATGTTCGGAGGATTGTAGGAAAACGAAGGAGCTACTTGGGATTGGAGGAATGCTGATTTACTTATTCACCTATGGAGTGTATAAGAGATAGGCTTAGCTTCTTTCTTCTCCTCGGCTGGTATTCTATTTTACCCTAGAACCTTAACAGTTGAGCTAACCCACTTTTTCTTCCTCGGAGTAATTGGCTGCGGCGGGTTCATCTCTTTCTCTAAAGGTCTTTTCAGGGGGGCAAAAAATAGGGACCATTTAAAAATAGATCATTTTTCAAAACAAATACCCACACCATTTTTCTGGGTATGTTTTTAAAAAATAAATAAATAAATAATTCATGGCGGGCAAAATGTGTCATTGAATAGTTTACATGGCGGGCTAAAGTGCATAATGAATAATAATTGATGACGGTTTTAAGCATGTCATGATATAGAATCAATGGCGGGCGTGCCCGCCATTGATTCTTTGCGCGCCATTGATAGTTATCGATGTCATCGGTATTCATGGCGGACAACAAGCCGTCATGAATACCTTATTATGGTGATATTTGCCCGTCATTGATACCTGAATTTTTACTAGTGACTACTTTTTGTAGTTTCACAAAACTTGATCCAAATTATAAAAAAAAAACTCAAATTTTTTAAAATGAGAAATGAGAACGATCATCGAACAAATATATTTCTTAAAAAAATAAAAAAGAGAAACAAGTAATAAAAAACATGAATGTTATGGAACAAATTCATAGAGGCTCGATTCAAAAATAGATCTACATCCAAGTTTAGAAGTGCATAAAAGCCACATAAACATATTAATACTCATTTCTAAAAAACAATAATAACTATTTTGCAGCACAATAAGAGGTGGAGGCATCATTTGAATACACATTCATGCTATCTAAAATATTAAACTCTGTTTCGGTAAATTCTAGGGTGGTTTTGAGAATGGGTATGCTTTGTTGGTGGCTAAAAAAATTATGAGGGTCAACTTTGGTCTTAACATATACCAACCTATTAAAATTGTTACGTCCAAAATAGTTTAAACCCCAAATCATGGCTTCCTTGTAGCTTGTAGTTCCATTTTTGTTGTTAGATCCAATATCGAGATCTCTATAATTAGCATATGCCTTTCTTGGTGATTTGGAAACAAAATGAGTCATGTAACTATAAAGCTCTCGCGTCCAATTCAAGTGTCTGCTCTCTGCCTCAACGCCCTGCTCTTGCCACCCAATGTAGTACCCAATTTGGTACAATATTCCAGCTCTATGCGAAAAGGGTATTGCCGATTCAGAAATCTCACTCATTCTCCCTCCGTAAGGAACCATTACGATTTGCACTGCTTCTATATCTTCAGAAAATCTTAATCTTTTCCCAATGCCCTGGATTGCATCCTCGGTCATGGGCTCTTTGACATAGTCTGATTTGATTTTGTTGCTTCCACTATTCAGAGGTGGCAACGATGCTGATCTAGTGAGCAGGGTTCCTAAGGCTTGCCCATTTTGAATCCAACTTGTTTCTATACAATCTTCTTTTGTCAAACCCAATTCAGGAAAAGCTGTGTTCATGATTGCCATACCCTCATTTGACCTTCCCAAGAACAGAGAGAAGAATAAAGCTACTGGGTTTATACTGCCTTCTCTTTTACTTGATGTGTTCCCACCTATCATCATCAGTTGCTCAGCGGTATTAATATATGCATATAAAAAAAAGGAAAAACAATGATTAACTCAAACAAAAGGTTGAAAGAACACCTGTCCAAATGATGGCAAGGAATAGATTTTCATCTAATTTGTTAGCCACATACTGCCATTGATGGATTAGCTTGGTTGCACCATCTTCCAAAGTTTTTCCAGTTGAGCAAACCGTTACAATGGCAGGAACCGGAACCAGCTTCACCTTCCACGCGACCACGATCCCGAAGCTCCCTCCGCCGCTGCCTCGGATTGCCCAAAACAAATCCTCCCCCATCGACTCCCTATCATGAAACTTCCCATTCGCATCAACCAATGTTGCATCTATTACGTTATCAGCCGCGAGCCCATACTTCCTCATCAAAAACCCGTATCCGCCCCCGCTAAAGTGCCCGCCGACCCCAACGGTTGGACAACCACCAGCAGGAAAGGCCAAGGTTCGACTTTTCTCCGCAATTTTGTCGTAAAGTTCACCTAGACTCGCCCCCGACTGAACCCACGCCGCACTTTTCTCCGCGTCCACCGTGACGGTGTTGAGATCGATAAGATCCACCACGACGAATGGGACGTGCGCGACGTAGGAAAGGCCCTCGTAGTCGTGACCGCCGCTTCGGATTCGGATTTGAAGGTCATGTGATTTGGAGCAAATGACTGCTGCTTGAATATGGGAAACATGGGATGGTTTTATGATGATGAGTGGCTTTGGAGTTTGGGGAGTTGAGAATCTTTGGTTTCGAATAGTGTAGTTTAAAACGGAGGAATAAGAGGAGTTGTTGGAAGTGTATACAACTTTGGTAATAGACTCATTATAATCTAAGAGACATTCAAGAAATTGTTGATATTGTTTGTTACCTATTGCACATAATGAAGATGACAATACAACAATAACAACAACGGAAAATGGGATATTCATTACAGATCCCTTCATAATTATTAGGTTTAAGATTTGTGTGATTCAATTAATCCCCATCATTATTTATAGCAGGTTGCTAATTACAAGAAACCCAAACTTTTTTAAGGGTTTAAAAATTCATTCATCATAAAACATAACATGTGATTCAATATGATTATGATAATGAAGGAGGAGAATAACTCATCTAAAGTCAAACAACATCTCCAACATATCCATCAAAATACTTCTTTATTTGAATTCACTCATTTTGAGTTAATCTAAATTATCCCCACTTAATTTAAATTTAAATTTATGGATCAAATGCTTGTTTGAGTCCGATTGAATAAGTAATTTAATTTAATGAATTTGGATAACACGTAAAATAATAGAGAATATGTCATAACTAGATTGAGAAGTTTGTGATTGAAAGATTGATCACCATTTGTAATAATTTGCTATGAATGACTTTCGGGTCAATTTGTGTCTATCTCGGACTATTTTTTTAATAAGTCACCCAACATTAAAATATTTGGTTGTCAAGAAAAATTATAGTATAAAGTAATATTATATATAAATTGAGTTCAGAATTTTGGTTCATGTTAGAGTAGTAGATTAGGTTTATGATTATTGTATTAATGTAAGGTCTATTAAGCTCTTTAGGTTGGAATTATAGTTTCTATATATATTGAAATATAGGTTGTATGAAGAATGGTATATTGTGTCTCCACTATATATCTTCTTCTCTAAATATATTCTTATATTTTCTATCAATGTAATTTTTTTGTTCAATGACTTTTCATTCCATAGCCCCAGTTCATTAATACATTGTCGTTTTCATTATTAAGTCAATCGATAATAATTGTTTGTTAATAAATTGTATCAAATCTTGATAATATTTTATGTATTTTAGATTAAGTTATTGCTATAAAAATTAACTTATTTAGTTATTAAAATTTCAGACTAAATTATTATAAAATTGAAATTGCATAGACAAATCGTTATAAGTTTTTTATTTTTTAATATATTAGGAGATGAAATGATTGAACAAGTAACTTCATAGTTACTAGATCATACAAAAGATCGTTAGAGCTCAACTCTTATTAACAAATAGTTAAAGTTAAAATTTAGGTATTATATTATTTATAAAATAACTATAATAATTATAATTTTTAAGTAAAAAAAGTTTTGAATATAGAATATCTCAATATGATAACAAAAGAAAAATGAAACAGCACTTGTCGATGGATGTATTATTGTTTTTTTTTAGAAACTCGGATATTTTATTGTTGGGAGCATAATATATATATATATATATATATATATATATATTTATTGATGGATTATATATATATATATATACACACATATATTATGGAGTTAGAATAAATTACTATAAAATAAAATAATCAACATATCACCAATTAAAGTACATCAGAGCGGCCAAATACTCATTGTTCGTTAAAAATAATAGAAACTGAACTTAGAGTAGAAATGGTAGGCATTATAATACTTAATTAAGTCTGGAGTTAAACTTTATAAAATAAAATTTTTGAAGTGAAAACTAAATGATAACATGTTTATTGTAATTTGTTTTATAGAAAACTCATTTATAAAAATTAATTAAATTAAGATAATTGTGGGTATATAAACTAGTAATCATCATATTTATATAAAACTAATGCATCATAATTATATAAAATTAATTCATTAATGTTTTTGAAAAGAAAAGTATTAATATTGAACTTATGCATCATAATATATATTATTTCATTTTTATAAAACTTAGCATTTCCAAATATTACAACCCAACTTGTAAGATGTCCTCAGTGTTATTTTTTTAATATTTTGTATACTCAACTCACATTCTCATCAGCATCCCACGTTTTTCACGCTCAAATAGTTGTCATTTCATCTAGAAAACCATGCCTGCACAGTTAATTGAATTTTTTTTCTTGGATAGGTGCACAGTCTTTTTTTTATACATATATGAGACTTGTTTAGGAGCTATCTGGTCAGCTACTGACACTTGCTGCCCAGCTCCGTTGAAAGTTTTCAGCCTCACTTCTTTCTTCTTTTTTTTCGTTTTGTTTGTTATACAAAAAAAAAAAAAAAAAAAAAAAAAAAAACTATTATTTTTTTTATAAATAAATTTACAATTTTTTTTAGTTATAAATTTTATTTTTACCTTTTTGTATGAGATGAATTCGTTTTAAGTTACACTTTTACTTCATTTAAACATAATATAATCACGTGCGAGCAGTGTTAATACATTTTCACCTGATGGTCACAAATTGGATTGATAAAATATAACATATTAAATTCAATTAATAAAATACCAACAAAAATAATAGTTAAATATATACTTAACAAAAATTAGCATGGATTCAATTTTATCTTTTTGATAGTTATTGAGCTACAAGAATGTTTAAAATCTCATTCTAAAAAAAATGTGATTAAAATTTTATTGGCATAAATTCAACTCTATCTTTTCAAGAGTTAATAAGTTACAAGAATATTTAAAACCTCATGCTAACAAAATGTGATTAAATATTTTTTTTAATATTTCTCTATTTTTTTTTTTTGAAGAAAAACATTTGATTGAAATTGGAATAATGTAGAGTTAGACCAATTAATTAAATTTAACAATTATCAACTTTTAATATTTTTATGATTTTGTGCATATTTTCATCGGTAAATCTTGGGATGAATTTCAATTATTCTATAACAAATTCTAAATTTTATACTGAGATCATAAAAATAATCTAATGGTTACTAAATTTAGTTATCAAAATATTCACAAAATCATAAAAAGTAGCAGTAAATGTCAAATTTAATTAATTAGTCTAACTCTATACCATTCGAATTTCAATCAAATGTTTTTCTTCCGTAAATACAAAAAAATTTAAGAAAAAAAATTTAATCATATATGTTTAGCACGAGGTTTTAAATATTTTTTTTTTTATATCCGTGACTGTCCGGGCCAGCTTTCGCGCACCTCGACTAATGTCACGAGACATACCGCCTGACTCAATAACATTTGGATGCCAAGGAAACCGTAGGTATTAATTTGAAATTAATTCCTAGGTAGGTAGCTACCATGAGATTTAAACCTCATCACCTTATGCACCACAATGCCCTCTTTAGGTTTTAAATATTCTTATAGCTCAACAAGGTCTATTATAAAGATAGAGTTGAACGTATGTCAATAAAATTTTAATCACATTTTTTTTTAGCATGAGGTTTGAAATATTCTTATAACTCAATAACTATCGGTAAAGACCCGATCCGAATAACGGTCATAAACCTAGGTCTTTAGCTCATGCATGACTTTAAATGCGGAAATAAACGTACAAAACCTAGTCCGGATTCGAATTAAGTAAAACAACCGTCACAATTAAAACATTCAAACAACATTCAGTTAAACACTAAGAAACCTGTCCATGTTTCCAAGCAACCTGTTTCAAAGGAAAACGTACAATGCCTCCCTGACCAGAGAATTTTCAGAATAACTTTTCTAGTGTATTTAAAACATTAAAGGAATTCAGACAATAGAGTTTAGATAAATAAGCTAAGGGCTCCGTGCCCAACTACATGCAATGAAATTCCTTAAAACGGACATTGACATTTCTCAACCCGAGTAAAATAACAGTCTATTAAAAACAAAGTCCAGAAGCGTATTCCATGATCTCCCTACTCCCCTCCAGCCATCAGCGACGCTGCTCCAAGTTACATGTGGATCAACAAATAATAAGGGTGAGCAAAACTAGTTTACTCAATAAGAATCCCCGACTGGGGTCCAATACGTTAACACTTAACATCAGCTAAAGGTATGCAAGGCAACAACACTTTCTTGCTCTTCTAAAAGTATGCAAAACTAGTTTACTTTCTCAGCTTTCTTTACTTTCTACTTTCTCAAAACTGTTCTATTTTCATTAAACTATTCTACCTTCAAAACCGTTCTACTTCCATAACTATTATACTTTCATTACTATTCTACTTTCATAACTGTAATACTTTCATAACTGTCATACTTTCATAACTGTAATACTTTCATAACTGTTATACTTTCATAATTTTAATACTTTCATAATTGTTATACTTTCATAACTGTTATACTTTCACTATTGTTCTACTTTCATAACCTTTCTACTTTCATTTAACAGTTCTACTTTCATAACCTGCAAGGATGCCATTTTTCGGACTTACACCATTAGGCTTTTAAAACAAATCAGTAATCTCGAGCTCTCAGAAACTTGCCCGTGTTTTCTTGGCTTTCTACTATGGGTACACTGTCTCACTATCCCGAGGGAGCTCTCCACTCAGTGTTGTAATGAGAAGTGCTACTGGACCCCATGCTGCTGGAACCAGGTAAAAGCTTGGTCGATGGCTAACTGCCCTGGTCCATGTACGCATGCCCTAAGACTCGGATCGGTGTCGCCGAACAACGAGGGTGCGAGACCTCACACGAAACTGATGTCAGCCCTAACCACCGCACGCCTGCAGCTAGGATACGTCTAGGTAGGTTCGCACCAATGGATCGGTCCTGCTTAAAGGGGAAATCTTGGGACCCTGCCCACACGCTGAGATCGTGTCGACGGTCGGGGACGGGACAAGCCTTGTCATCCTCCCAACCCTACAGATGGCCAATGCTTGTTGGGCCATTTTAAAGAAATAATTGTGCAAAAAACTATACGGTATAAAATGATAATCAGTGTAATAATACAGAGAAGGATGCTTGTTGAATCTACAATGTGTTTAAACCATATGTGTAAACTATACGGTACATATTATTGTGTACGAATTGAAATACAATGTACATTAAACAGTAAAATTTGAGGATGAAAAGAAACGAAAGCAGATACATATCATATTCTAACGAGAGTAACATATCTGAAAATTAGTGTAACCAATGGAATAGTAGAATGCTGTTTTATTTTAGACAAAAATAAATGTAGCAATGAAATATGTGCTTGTTGAACCTACAATTTATACGAGGAGACAGTACAGTGTGGTGGACAGCATGTCGGAAATTGGGTGAGGAAGCAAGTAAAACGTTTTTTAGTATCTCCAAAAATTGAGAAATGAAATTTGAAATCAAGACATTAATTACTATGATTATGGAATGTACAAAGAAGGAAGTTAATAGATTGCATTAATTGTAAAATTTGAATTTGTAATTAATGATAATTTAAATTTAAATGAAAGTAATTGCAAATGAGATTTTTGTAATTAATGATGTCGAGGTTATAATGAGATTTTGTAAAAAACAATTTCCGAAAATAAAAAATGAGAAATTAAATTTGCAATTATTTTGATTTTATGAGAAATTTGCAATTATTTCTTTAAAATGGTCTAACAATTACAATTTTTCTAAAAATAATAACTTTAAGGTTCCTAATTAGAACTAAGTGAAAAAAATAATAATAACAGAATAAATAATTAAACCCATCCCAATCGTCAAACAGCTGAATCAACAAGAAGAAAATGTCAAAACAATTTCATATTTCCACTCATTCTATTCCCCTTGTGTGCACAATAATGGTACAAATTCTTCTTTGGTAGTTCAATCCCCACCCAACTACACTCAAATCCCATATCAGAGTGCTCTCCCTCTGTTGCCATAATTCACAGTTTACTTCCAGCTCCATCTAACAACACAAAACATATGCATTTGGGTAACGATTGAACTATTATAAACGGTTAGTTATTATATACGGAGTTATTACAACATAGAAAGTTATATTAACTTTCATTTAATATCCACGCTATTACAAGTTATTATAACAAATGGTTATTATAGTAGCGAATTTTATTATATATATTGGTTATACATGTTATTATAAAGAAGATTGTATACCATATATGAAATTGTTAGTAGCTTTATTATAACACATAGAGATATGAAATTGTTAGTAGCTTTATTATAACACATAGAGTTATTATAGGTGATACGGAATTAACCCACAAATAATTATAACTCGTGGCCAAAACACGAAGATTAGGTTAACATAAGTCAACTTAACTCATCTTTAAACGGATACACTAACACCTTTTTTAAGTTTGAAGTTATGTTTAGAGTTTTTTTTTAAATAAAAAATAATTTCATTAATGGTATATGAACTTACAAAATATCGGATATTCGTATACAATATACATCTACAACTACTAATAAAATCATAACTATAATCATAAAATAGCGGGGGAGATGTTACACCAAGATACCACCAAAAAAGTAAAGTTTTCAATAACCGATTCAAATAAGTAGATTTATCTGGGAAGATCCTTCGATTCCTTTCCAACCACATGCTCCAGCCAAATGCTTTAATGAAATTTTTCTACGGGTCTTTCTTTTTCTCCGTGAAGGAGTGATTCGTTAGAGCCCGAACTAGCCTAATATTCAAACTCTAATTACAAAGTACAATGGACGGAGTGAAGATTGAACCTATGACCTTTTAATGTGGGAATACTTGAGATTTATTTAATCTTCTTTTTTAAGTTCGACTCAAAACCTCACATTCTCAACGCCTAACATTCAAAATATGGTAAAATACCATTTTGGTCTTTGAACTTTCATGCAAGTTCCATTTTGGTACTCAACTTTCAAAAGTCCAATTTTAGTGCTTGAACTATTGTTTTTGTTCCTTTTTTATCCCTAAACTTTCAAAAGTCTAATTTCGATGCTTGAACTTCTAAAAAATCTTAACGTCTGTTCAAAGTGATGAAGTACCAAAATAATAATAATAAAATAAATTTATTATTATCTTCTTCCCCCTCTTCAAATTTGTAGGCTTCAATTTTAACAAGAAAAAAAAAAGAGCTTAAAATTTGAACACTTGTCCTACAACCTTTCTCTTTCCTAATCTTTACCTTTTTTTTCTTTCTCAACTCTTTCCATCTCTCAAATCCTCTCTAAAATTTTGATTTATATTTAACACAATTTTAAACTTTCGCCAACCAAAGCATAGCTAAATATCATAAATTTAAAAGTAAAAAATGTATTAGACATTTGATAGACAATAGAGTGATATATACAAGTCTAATTAAGTAAGTCTTGAATAGTGAATGGACGATTGAAAGTGTAGAATGGGAATTTATGCCAAGCAAAGGATTGACATGGCCCTTGAGATTGTACAAATCTCACCACTGCAGGCTATCTTCGTTGTCAAACATCCTATGCTTGCATTGTACCTCAACAATTACAGAGAAATCGAGGGGTGAAAAGAGTTGAGAAAGAAAACAAAGTAGGGATTAAAAGAGTAAAGAGAAAAATATTGAAGGACAATTATTTCAAATTTCAAGCTCTATTTTTTTTTCTTTTAAAATTGAAACACATAGGTCCTCAAATTTATTTTATTATTATTTTGAAAGCTCATCATTTTTAACCGAAGTTAAGATTTTTTTTTTCTAACTCAACACTATTTTTAAACTTTTTTTAAAGTTTAAGGATCAAAATTAGACTTTTGACTGTTCAGGGACCAAAACATAACAAAATCGATAGTTCATATACTAAAATTGAACTTCTAAAAGTTTATAGACCAAAATTGAATTTGTATGATAGTTCAAGGACCAAAATGGTATTTTATCCTTTAAAATATTGTTTATTTCACAACCATTAATGGTAGGGATGTAAACGGCTGCTTGGTTTTGGGCAAAACCAGAGTCAAACTGATTATATTCAATCTGAATTTTTGAAAACCATCACCGAACCGACCGAACCGATTGAACTGGCGGGTTAATCGGTTCACAAGTCAGTTTAACCGTTTATGAATTCTACAGACATGGGTGGCCCATACTATTTTAGCAGCCCATACGCATGTGCAACTCTTTAAACTTCA
>JBBMEF010066123.1:0-11095 GCA_037832685.1 Sicyos baderoa | reverse complement strand
GAGCAACCTAAGTTACTCAGTAAGAATCCCCAATCGGGGTACAGTGCGTTAACTACCATCATCTAGCTAAAAGTATAAAGGTACTACTACTTAACTTTCTTACATGCTTAACATACATACTGGAGAACATTCATAACGTACTTAACATGATATCATACATAGTGTTCATAACTGGAGAACAACTGAATAATATTCACAACTGGGGAATATTCACATAACATGCATAAAGTTCACAACTGGGGAACAATTGAAGAATATTCAAAACTGGGGAATACTCAATAATACATACACACTGTTCACTTCTGGGGAACAATTGAAGAATATTCACAACTGGGGAATACTCAACAATACATACATATTGTTCACTTATGGGGAACAATTGAAGAATATTCACAACTGGGGAATACTCAACAATACACACATACTGTTCACTTATGGGAACATTTGAAGAATATTCACAACTGGGGAATACTCAACATAACATACATAATGTTCACAACTGGGGAACATTCATAGCATACAGAATTATCAAGTAATCTACATGCAATTCCTAACATTTATGAATAGCAGCCCTAGCATGGTATTATTTCTGTAAATTCATGGTCAATATGTTTACATGGACAACAACATTTCATACTTTCATTCTAATACATACATCATACGTCAAACAGATATTTCAGCCATGCAATAATATCGAACATACTTTAAGCTATTCTAGTTGCTAACGAACTGTCCACGAACCCTAAGATCAGGAATCCTTACCTTGACCGAATATCGAGACAATACTACACCGCTGAAAACCCAACTAAACTGCAATCTGCTACTGTCCTTGGTTTCGCTGGAGCGAAGCTAGTGAAACGAAAACTGGCGACTGACTACTGGAGCTCAACACTTCTGATTCTAGCCAAGCAACAATACAGACATTCGTTAATAACGAAGACTTGCAAAAGTTACATTACGAAGGTTACAACGAGACTTACCACTACGACGAAGGCAAACGAACCCTGAACAACTCGACTGCTGGCACGCGACAAAACCTCTATTCGCTGGCTAACGAACTGCTACTGACGAACCCTACCGATGGTGAATACCAAAAGCCGTAGACGAAATACTCGCTAGAACAACCACTGCAACCAAAACTCCGCTGGCCTCAAACCACGATTTTGTCGGAAGCGAACGGGCTAACGAACGAAATCGACTTCAGTGCTGTGGGTCGACGGAACAAAGCAGATACATACAATGAACCAACAATCACATTAAAGCAGTCCTTAGCTAAGTCGAATGAATACGAAATCACAACATCAGAATAGAGCTGTAACTCTACCTAAATAACTGCAGCTCGCTGCGGCGAAGACTGGTGAAACCTGAAGCGAAACTGGGCAGACGATGATCCTGAAGAACAAGCTGAAGAACACCAACATAAACCCAGAAATCACCCAAACGTAAGAACAAACTCGATTGATCTAGCCCAATAACGAATCGAAACTAAAGAACAACGGAAGGAAGATTACCTTGCGATCGATACACAACTGCTTGAAGAACTCAATCGTCGGGGAAGAACGCAAGGAAGAGTCTTGCTTTGGTTGGGAGAGAAACACATAGAACAAGCGTTTTGGAGATCAATTGGTTCGACTGGGAATGAAGGATGACGAAACGTAACGGCTGAAACAGAAGAGCCGTTCAGAAATGTAACGGCTGCTTGGGCGGTTTCGGAACATGAAGGGACAAAGAACTTAGCTGACTTCGTCAACGAAGTTTCGCTAGAGCGAACCCCAGCGAAGCGAAAGTAAGGGACTTATAATTCTCTTTAGAAACACAATTCCTTTCCACCTCATGTAACGGTTCAATTTCTCGGGCCTTTACAATTGTAGAGTTTCTCGTGGTTGTTTTCCCCTTCGTTTGGTTCCCGAGCAGCACCGTTTCCTTCGTGTTGTGGGTAAGGTTTCGTCGTCCTCAAGCTAGTTTATGGGCTGCCTTGGTTGTTTTTTTATTGTTCTTTGAATTGGTTTCGTGGTTTGTTTTTGGTGAGGCTTCGCGCGGTTTGGCTCTTTCGAGGTTGACACTTCGGGTTCGTTTCTTTTTGGGCAGCCGTGTTGTTTGGCTTTGGGTGAGCTTTCGGACTTGGTTTTCATTGTTTCGGGTTGCTCCTTGTATTTATTATTGCTTATCTTAATTGTTGTTAATTGTTTCTTTGCTAGGATTGTTGTGTGGTTTTTCTACGTGCAGATTAGCAATTTGGTAGTTTCATCTACCCAATTCCAGGTAAGGATCTCTTACCGGAATTGTGTGGGCCCTGCGATATTAATCTATGATTGCGTGCTTGTTTATTTTTTGTAAATCATAAGCACGTTTTGGATTGGACTCTTGTTGTTTTCTGGCTAGCATGTTGTTTGTTCTTTAACTTGCTAGTGTCATGCTAGGTCGGTCTTTCCTTTTCCTAGCATGCTTTGTATCTGTTTTTATGTCATAAGTTCCATGTTAAACTCTAATCTTCTGATGGTTATAAGCATGTCTGGTAGCTTGTTTGTACTCTTTGATTAGAAATTGTCTAGGAGACATCATCTTAAAGGCAGAGAGTGGCACGGCGTACGTTGCCCCACTGGCAGGGATGTGCGAGGACGTATACTCCGTCCCTGGCCGCCGACATGGTTTAGCTAACCATTGATCCCGGCGTAGCCTAGTCCGTAGAGCTTGGGCAGAGAGCGGCAAGACGTATTTTGCCCCACCGGTAGGGATGCGCGAGGACGTATACTCCGTCCCTGGCCGCCGACATGATTCATATCGTGTCGGCGTAGCCCAAGCCTGCAGCCTGCTAGAGTGGGACCCACCCGAGGTGTAAGCCTACCGGAGGCGGTCCTTAGCTTCAGGAGAGCGGTGGTTCAGTGACACCGATCCGAGTCTTTAGGCATGCGTACCTGGACCAGGGCAGCTTGCCCTAGACCCAGCACCTTTCTGGTTTCCATCAGCATGCAGTGTGCGTGCACGCTCATTATGCGCCAAGTGGAGAGCTCCCTCGGGATCTTAAGAACAGTACACCCGTTCCTTGTTAAGATGTGATTAGTAAGACCACGAGATGGCATCGATTTTGTTTTAAAGGCTGTGTTGACAACCCAAAGTAGGTAAGCCTTGTGATTATGTTTGTAACTTGTAAACTTGGATGCTAGATGACCAGCTGTATCGTACTGTACCCCGGTTGAGAGTTCTTACTGAGTAAACTTGTTTTACTCACCCTTATTTATGTGGTTTTTCCACCAGGTAACTAGAGACCGAGGCTCGATGGCTAGCGGAGGAGCGAATGATCATGGGAAGCTGTTGTTTAAACTCTGAGTTGTTGTTTGTTTTTGTTGGTTTTATTATCATGCATATAGTGGCACGGAGCCTTAGGAAAATTATGAAAACTGTTTTGTTGGATTTCATAGTCTAAACTTGCTGCTGGATTTTAATCTGATTGTATATTGAATTTCAGAATTTTGAAACTCTCTGGCCAGGGAACTCTTTTGAACTGTACAGGAACAGGTGCTTGGAGACAGGGACATGTTCTTGTGTTTTTAAATGTTTTTCATGACTGCTGAATTCATGTTGAGTGTCGTTTTCATGTTTTTAACTCATGCATGGTTAGTAAAGGCCACGTCATGTCCACTTTTTGGACGGGTCTTTACATATCGGGTTCATAAATTTGCAACTAACCTAAAATTAAAGAAGCTCACCATGCTAAGCAATATACTCAATAAACAATCTTTAACGCCCATTTTTCGATTTCTAGAAACTTAGGACAAACATTAGCATAAGTAGATTCTTATTGCAAATGCGAAATTCAAGTTTACCTAATTTCAAAACCTCATCAATATGTTTAAAGTTTAAAAAATATTAAAAAATAAAAGTCTAACAATAATAATTAAATAAAATAAATATGCATATACATATAATATAAATAATTAAATAACATAATAACTATGTTATAGGTAAAAAAAATATTTTTAAACTAAATAATAATTTCGGATTGGGTTGGGTTAATTTTAGGTCAACCATTGACCCAACCCAACCCATGAAAATTTCATGATTTTGAACCCAACACAACCCAAAAATGTATTTAACTCAACCCAACCCGACAAATTGGGTTGAGTTGGTTTGAGTTTCTCGGGTTATTTGTGCACCCCTAATGCATTCTATGTCTATAGGTGATTAGATTTTTTAATGTTGTTTTGAACATTGATTATGTGTCGATTAGCTACCCACGCATGCTAAGCAACATCAGAAGAAGGAATTGGCGGAAGACCCAACAAGTTATAATTAGTATGATGAAGAGTCTTTTGCATCATTAAATGGGGTTAGAATAATCTTGTTGTCGCATACGCAGTCGCATGCCAATTGTGAAGCAACCACAAGGGAAGTATATGAAATTGATTTCACCATATCGCATGATTAGTAGTCTGCATTACCATTCACATCCTTACTTTAGTCCGTTGTTATTCGCATTTATTTATTCAGAAAAAAGAAAAATACCCCAAAACCCATTAAATCATGTTAGTTTCTCTAAACTGACTGTTGAATTTACATCTATTAATTACAAATACTCTATAGGGAACGATAAATAAATACTTACCACTTCCCGCAATTCGACTGTTTATGCTTGCGTAATGCATGTGATTTAATACTTAGTTGTTAGAAATAGCATCACATTAGAATATTATACATAGCCGAACTTAATTCACATTTATCACTTAGCGAAGCAATATTGTCTTCGATCGTACATGTAACATAACACGAAATAATTTCACTCGCATCTCAAAGAAAAGTCCATGGAAAAAAAACTCTTTAAGGTTATTGGTAAGCGACGTTGAGTGATTTCTTCATTTTCTTCTACTACATGTCTACGCTTTCTTTTATTCTTCTTCCTATTTTCATTGGAAGCTTACTTCGCCTTGTGTATTCTCTAAATAGGTGAGGTTCTTTACAAACATGCTTTTTCTTCTTCTTTCATAGAGTGACAATTGTCAAACCTTCATCTTCATCATTAAAGAACAGTAGGTTCGAATGAACGAAATTGAATTGAGCATCCTCTTTTACCACATGATGATATTTTAGGTGATCGTTTAATTGGAGGAATAATTACGACAACATGGTTTGTTTGAACTATATTATTAAGTTCTAGTTCAATCTTTCTTTCATGATCTAGCTTCAAGATTATTTCTTTCAATACCAAGCACTTCTCTATTTAAAATATTATTAACCTTTCTCATTTTCTCTAGTCTCTTATATTTAAGAAGTACAATAATCAATTGATTTTCTAGTAGTTGCTCCAACATATCAACAACATCTGAATTTGGGAAAGGGCAAACTATTTCTTGCGTTCTCTAGTCTCTTATATGTTGCTTTGGGTTTCCTTTTCCATTAAATTTCTAAAAATTTTGGGGGCTGATAACAGGTAGGCATTCTCAAATTATCTATTCTTTTGATATATAGTTTGAAATATATGAGAGAACTTTGGGAATACTCACTATATTGAGCCTTAATGGTGTTTGTGATCATTTCATGTAGTTGTTGAACGGATAATGAATTGACAGAAGTCGAGTGTTCAGGTTGAACTTCTTCTATAAGATCTTATCTTTTTCATTAGTCTTCACGACATATGTTTTGCTCGATTAAAAAACATCCTGAGTTTCAAGGTTGTGTTTAAGGAAACAATTTCAAATTCTTTACCTTCAACTGTTTTCAACATCTCTATACTTTTCTTTCTAGTTATGATATTCTCTCATTACTTGATGTAACTGCATTAACCATCATCAAACCGATAATATCAAAAATAGTTGCATCCTTTGATTGTTTAGGTGATGAGATGGATTGATCAAATAAAGGATTTTCTTGGGTATAAATTTCATCTTCCTTATTTCCTGCCATCTGCGCCCATATATATTTTGGCTACAATGAGAGAAGCTTGCTCTCTTTCCATTTTTCATGTGCCATGATTTATTGAATTTATTTAAATGAGAAAATAGATGAAAGGTAAAGTTGGTTCCACTAGACGTACCAAATTGTTCGATGAGATTTTCGGAGAAATGTAATTTGTTTGATGAACTTAAGATTTATATTGATTTCATGAGAAATTATGCAGTAAATTACAACTGTATTTTATGTTCATTTGATTCTTTTCTAACAAATACAAAATTTCTCTACAATCTTCGGTCTTTAGACAATTTTAGTGGTTTTAGACTTCCAATAGTATCAACAACTTCGATCTCAGGATTTATGGAAGCTTCAAGTTTTCAAGAAATGTTGAATCGTTTTAGTCTTAAAAAGTTTTTGTAGATACAGTTTTCAAGATTCAGGATTTATGGAAACTTCAAAATCGTAAGGTTTTAAACTTTTGTCAGGAAACTTTAATGTATCTCTCAAAATTCTGATCTTCTTCAAATGAAGAAGAAACTCTTTATTTATAAAACTTTCTATGGACTTCAGGTGAACTTGAATTAATAAATGGGCTTTGAGCCTAAATACATTCATGGGTTGAGATTGGGCCAACAAGTGGGCTTGGGCCCTTGAATGAGTTTGTGCCATTTTGATTTCATAAAAAAATGGGGTATGAGCCCGAATTATCATAAGATCGAGCTCAATCATTTGACTGAGCTCAGTTATTTATGAATTTTTTTTTTTTGAAAAGCAATTATTTATGGATTTGATCACACACTTATTGGTGTAATCAAACGAACATAACAATAACACGTGACACTTTTTGGTTCATTAGGGGATTATATATCATTTTATAATTTGTATTTGCTTTATTATTAATTTGAATAATAACATCATGAGTTTTGATTCGTATAAATTTATATTCCAACAATTGTATTTCACAATTATATATAGAACACAAAATAAATCCTAGAAAATATTAACAATATTCAAATATAATAAATCTATGAAATAAATATAGAAAATATCTACTATTCCTTTTACCATTCCTAACAAATATATTCATTATAAACCCTTTGGATCAATTGAAAGGATTTTATACAAGTTTTCATTCTAAAAAAGATTAAAACAAACTTCCGTAAACAATTTGACCCAATATGACAAACAACAACCTTTAATGAAACACACTTTACAATATGAACATGATACATGAGATAAGACAAGGAATGCAAGAAAAAACTCATACAATATTGATAATAGGGTTTTATGAAACTAGTACATGGATTGAAATAATCATCTCTTTAACATCCACCACCACCTCCGCAACCGCCTCCGCCTCCACCACCCCCGCAGCCGCCTCCGCCTCCGCCTCCACCACCTCCGCAGCCGCCTCCACCACCTCCACAGCCGCCACCGCCACCGCCTCCATCTCCGCCTCTTCTTCTGCTGCTGCCACCACCATTATCGTCACCGCAAGCAAATATGGTCATCGATATGAGAGAAATGGATAGAAGGATGATTGTAAGTAAACATAATCCACCATAGCTAACAAAATTGAGGTCTCCTAACCCATCGCTATTGATAGCATGAATTGGCCTCATTATTTTTTCACTTTAACAATTTTGAACCGTTTTACACGAAGATTTTTTTAACAATTGATGGCATGAATCGGACTCCTTACCCTTCGCTATATATAGAGAAAGAGATATAGATATATTTATTCTGGTTTATAGTTTGGAAATTGGAAAAATGTTGTGGCGGGTAAGGTTCCCAGAAAATACCTTTTAATTTAATGTTTGATTATTATTCCCATAAAATACTAATCTATGTCGTGTGAGAAATATATTCTGGTCTTTATCGTTTGGAATTTGGAAAAATGTTGCGAGTGAGATTTTCGCAAAATTTACTATATATTTGAAATGGTCTTGCATTTCAAAAAAAATAAATAAAAAATTTAGATAATCCGAAAATAAAATTAATATCAATTTTTTATTTACCTATTTTATTTTAAATTTAATGAGAAACTTAAGAGAATAGCCAATTCAACAAATGATTATAAATATAGTTACTTTAAAAAATAGCAATCGCAGTAATAGGTATTAATAATAATATTGTATCATTATATATTAATGAGTATTACAATATTAAATTGTTTAGTGACCGTAGGTAAATATTTTAAAATTTAACTATATTTGTAATTATTTTATTAAAATAATCAATCTATTATAATTTTCCTAATTTAATTCAACATCAAATCTAGAAGCCTCAGATTTCCTTCAAATTTTAATAAAATATGAGGATTGAAAAACATTTATACTCAGCCAAAGCTTACGCTTAGAACTCCAAGCTCGAAGGAAATCTAAGAATAATAAAGGAACTCTTAAAAAGTGATTGTTCACAGAAGCAATTAAAAAAGAAGAACAAAAGGAACAAATTGAAATACTTAGCTTGGTCTGTGCATCAATGGAGGATTTCATGCCTTGCAAACTCCAGTTTTTCAAACCCTAGCAGAGAGAAGAAGAAAAGGCAGAGCTTCGAGCTCTCGTTGGAAGTGAGATCAACGCTGCTGTTTAGGGTTTTTTATCCAGCCTCTTTAGTGAGCTGTTGATCGTGTAATATCCGGCCGTACACGAGGTGGAACATGGTGATTTGATCAGACATGCAAGTTTTGGGCCTACGAAGGTAATTTTTAATGGACAAACTAGAGAAATTGCTACATTTTCTAAACTATTTAGGCCGGTGTCTAAAAATAGAACTATTTAAATGCATGTCTAATCGTAATTTTTGTAAATAAAAATTTAAATGCAAAAGTCTAAAATGCCCATTTAATTTTATTAATGATTTTCTAATTTTTTTTACATTAAACCTATTTCTTTAACTAACATGAGAGAGAAACCCCTATTATAACAAACTCCTAAATTTAAATAAGAAACGAAAATGTAAAATTCAAATTTGAAAAATGTATTTATGAATTAGGTTTTTTTTTAAAAAAAAATAATTGAATTAAAATCGTTTACCATATACCGAAGGCGTACGTCCGAAGTACGTGTGAGTACCACCGCCTTACCGCCCGAAAAACCTATTGGAAATGGACAAACGGACATGCGCGTACATTTTAGACGTTGTGGCAACTAATGCGCTTGCCACCTATACCGTGGGAGCCGAAAAGTCATCCCAGACTCCCGAACACACAATCCCCACCCCGTCGTTCCAGCACCCCACCCAAGAAGCAAAATCGCCGATCTTCGACCGACTCCCTCCGTCGAACTTCCACCGTACCTCCGTCGAACTTCCACCGTGCCTCCGTCAAAATCCACTGTACCTCCGTTGGTACGTGTTTGGACGATGTCTGCCAAGAGACAGCAGCCGCTGTACATGCCCATCGCGAACCCGATGTACATCCACTGGACGTCTCTGTCATTCTTCAGTGTCTTCGACATTTGTTTGTGCGCGCCTTCCTTGTATAGTGTATGCACACGATTTTTGAGTTCTCGTCCAACGACAACTTCCCCTCAATAGACGATATGAGAAAGGATAAGGGCATGTTGCATATGATATCAACAACACCGATTGTGTAATCGGTGTAAATATCGTTCTCGTCCCACTTACCATCAAAGAACACAGAAACTGATGTAGTTGTCATCCTTAAATTTAACTTCGAGCAAGTCTGTAAATGATGGTAAGAAAAGGTTGGTGGTAAGCAAAAATGGTAAAAACGAGATAACATTGTAGAAGATTGAGGGGGTGATAGAGTAACAATGGTGGAAAAAATGGTGAACCCAACAAACGTGTAAAAGAATGGAGTTAATAGTTAAAATATTAACTAAAATGCTAAAAAAAGAATTCATTTGATAAATTCAATAATAATGCAAACTGACGTGTCTAAATTTGACCACCTAAAAACCCTAAAAGTGTGGGTGAATTCATTTAACACATCATCATTATTAATATTATTATTATTTAAATATATGCAAATTGACGTGTCTATGTTTGGTCACCTAACAACCTTCAAAGTGTGGATGATTTGGTTTAACACATCATTATTATTATTATTATTTAAAAATATTCAGGCAGTTAAACCTACCCCCTCAAATGGTGGAGCAAATAATGTATTTAATTAAAGAAAACGTATAAATAAGAAAACTAAAATTAATCGCTCAAATGGTGGAGTTAATAGTTAATTTAAATAAATGTAGAAATAAGAGAATGTTATATGAGATGTTTAATTTCTCTCTCACTACAAATCCATTTTAGATATGGCACTTAAATATTTTCCTCTCTAGACACTACCTACGATAATTTACCAAAAGTAGACAAATAGTGGATTTTTCCATTTTTAATTATGTTTGGGCTTCTAAATTTGGTTTTATTTGGGCCAAATTGTATAACATTGTTCTAAAAAATTTAAAAACAAGAAACAAAAACTAAGAAATAAGAAATAAGAAATAGGAAACAGAAACGTTATCAAACGAGCCCTTAGTTTCTAGTTCTTTATTCTTTATATTAACAAGAAACAAGAAACAAGAACTAAGAAACAAGAAACAGAAAATAGGAACTTTATATCAAATAAGCTCTTAGCTTTTTTTTTTTTATATTAACACATTATTGTTTCTTTGACATGCTAGATACTTCTGTTGGTATTTTTTTTATTTGTTTTAGTATTTGGGCAAGGATGCCTTAGACATATATGTTAAACTATTTAAAAGTTATTTTGAACTACCCTAGCCAAGACCTTCTTTACTTCTTGATTGAAATAAATGAAATAGAAGCACGAACAGTTTTGGATTTTAATTTTGAATTTGAATGGCACATTTTATAATTGTTTTCGAGTTAACATGGTAGTGAGAATCGTAGTTATAAATTATACGTTCTTGTAGCAACACATTCCATCAAAGTGACCGTTAGGTATTTGTCGACCTTAACACGCGGAAATCAAATTTGATCAAGTTCAATATCACGATTCACATCAATGAAGCAACCTGCTTCACGATTGCGTTCAATATAAAAGTAAAAGAGATGTGTATTCCAATTACAAGATCACATGAGTTGAGATAGCAATGTCATAGTAAACCAACTTATCAAGTCAATTGTTGTAGCACTCGAGATTGACGATGAAAGTTAAGAATAGGTTAGATTAGTTAAGTTAGTTGTAACCTAGGTAGTTAAATTAGTTAGTAGTTAAGTTTGT
>JBBMEF010066112.1:0-33612 GCA_037832685.1 Sicyos baderoa | reverse complement strand
TAAAGTTGTAAATTGATATTATATTTATAGAATTCTTTATAAAAAAATATTTTGAATAAATATAGGACAAGATATAAAAGAAAAAAAAAATAAAAGTGAAAAAAAATACAATTTATGAAAAGAATTGAACGGCGAATAATTCTCCGCGGGAAACCCGATTCCTGCTAATTCTTCGCGGGGAATCTCCGCCCCGATCCCCGCAAAAAAAATGGTAAATTTCGCGGGGACGAGGATCGATTTTGGTGGCGGGGACGGGGACGGGGATCGATTTTGGTGGTGGGAACGGGGACGGGGAAGGCATTCCCCGACTCCGCCCCGCCTCGTGGACATCTCTAGTCAACCCAAGTATATTCTTACACGTGTTATTGACAAAAAGTTAAATATAAAATTATGACATGAGCAATGGCAGAATGATAGGGGCTAGGAGGCCATGGTCACCCCAGATTTGATTTTTATTTTGATATTTTATTAATTTTTTTTGTTTTGTTGATGTTTTATATGTATGAGTAAACTTCACAAAATGATTCAAATCTACTTAAAAATTAAATTTGTTCGAACATAATTCAACTTAATTTTGTTTTAAAGTACATTAATGTGTAAGATGCAAAAGTTTTGAACCTCTCAAATTATAGCAAAAATAATGCATATCAATTATTGAATTATATTTTCTTCAACTTTATTTTGTCATTTAAAACACAAAAGATTATGAATTGTCATCCATTTTTTTTGAATTTTGTTATAACAAAAATTGGGAATAGAAGATTAGATCTTACGACCTTTCAATCGAACATATTTATCGATTATTTTTTAGTTTAGCGATTTATTACATTGTTGAAAAAGACAAACAAACGTAAAATAAAATAACAAAATTCACAATGAAACATAATATTTGAAATTGAAGAGACATTGTTATTATTATAGAAATTTACTTATATTATATTTGCAATACAATTTTTAAAATAATTTATCTAAAATATATATTTTTTTTATCGGGGATAGAAATCAACGAATGATATAACTAGTCTACTCTATAGTTATAAAACTTAATCAATGATAATACATAATTTTCTATTTATAATAAAAGTCGTTTGATATGTTGAGTCTAACACCGATTGAAATATATTACTAAACACAACTATTAATAGAATTCAATTTGAACTTCTTTTTTTTTTTGGAGCAAATGAGTTAGTTTTGATTTGTGTTATAGATGAAAATATTTTGACATTTTATATTATACATACAAAATCCTCTATCATTATCATAATTTTATTATTTTTTAATACAACAACAAAATTTTAAAAATTCTAATCGACAATCTTTCGTTCAAGAAATGTATATCAAATTACTCAAATAGTGATTTTCGAGATCGAACCTATAAACATGGTATTGAACTGTATTTTCACCCAATAATGAAATAAACTTGTCATCGACCATTCGTAGTCCACTTCGAGTTTGAATTTATAATTATTAAGGAATAAATCGACATATTAGCCAAGTTTGCGAAAAAAAATATTAAACTATAGAAAGTAATCTAATTCTATTAAATTCAGAGATTTTGTTGATTGGGTAAATTTTGAAATATTTACAACGAAATATCAATAATAAGAATTCTAAACAAGGAAAAGTACAGCCAAAAAAAACAGAAAACCTCAGGGCTGTTAATTACAATTAGGAAAAGATTTAAGTGAATCAAATTAAATGTTTGAGAATAATCTCAGCGCTAAGCCGAAACCAAACACCATTAATCAAGGGTGATTATTTCGTCCCCTCCTAATCAACTTTTAGACGTCTCACTTTCTGTTTCCCTCTATAAATACTAATCCCCATTCTCAATCTTCACATTCACATTCAAATTTCTTTCAGTTCTCTTAACAATGGCGGCCATTTCCATTTCTCTTCTCGCTGTTCTCCTCTCGCTTCTCGCCGTCGACGCTAGGATTCCCGGAGTTTACACCGGCGGCCAGTGGCAGACTGCTCATGCTACTTTTTACGGCGGCAGTGACGCCTCTGGAACTATGGGTACGGTGTTTCTTCGTGCTCTTTCGTCTTTGATTAGCCGATTTGTATTGTTGATTTTGCTTTCATGAGAATTCTAGCTAGTTGTGATTATGTGGATAATCGTTTTGACTTGATTGTGACTTGAGAGAATTGTTTTCGTTTCATTTGAGTAATTTCTTGAAGAAACCTAGCTGTGAATGATCATTAGAATCGAATACTGTGTTTGTTCTGTTTGAATTGGACTTAATCTAAGAGATCCATTTGTGGATGATCATTTGAATTCATTGAGAAAGCATTGTGCGTGTTTTGATTCAAATGTAGCGTTGAGATTTGTGTGTTTGGATCTAATGTTGCGCTTGTTCGTTTTCAATCGCACTGTCTCAATGAGAAATCTAATTGTGAATGATCATTTGAATTCAAAGAGAATGTACTGTGTGCGGTTTGATTCAATTGTTTTATCGAAATTTCTCTCCGTAAAACCTAATTACGAACAATCAGATGAGTTGATTTGAGAGAAAATTGTGCGTATGTTTGATTCAGGAGGTGCTTGTGGTTACGGGAACTTGTACAGCCAAGGCTATGGCGTGAACACGGCGGCGTTGAGCACTGCTCTGTTCAACAACGGCTTGAGCTGCGGAGCTTGCTTCGAGCTCAAGTGCATTGACGATCCGCAGTGGTGCCATTCCGGCAGTCCGTCGATTTTCATCACTGCCACCAACTTTTGCCCTCCTAACTACGCTCTTTCCAGCGACGACGGTGGCTGGTGCAACCCTCCCCGTCCTCATTTCGACCTCGCCATGCCGATGTTCCTCCAGATCGCCGAGTACAGAGCCGGAATCGTTCCAGTCTCTTACCGCAGGTACAACGCTTAACTCTCTTCTTTTCTCAGTAAAATTGGGCGTCGTTTTATCAAGCTAGATTACATATGCGAGCTCAAACCGTGTTAGAAATAGAGATCCTGGAGTAATCTCTATTAATAGTAATATTACAAGTATGTTGAAGATGAATTGAGCTTATCAAAATATGTTATTTAATTATTTAATTCATATATTTACAGTTGATAATAAGTTAACCTGAAAATATAAGAGTAATTTGGATGAATTAAAAAAGAAATCAACCTAAACCAACATAGACTATGTACACCCTTACCCATGCCTTCTCTTGAAACTTGTTTATGAGCCCATAACCCCGAATCTCTGCAATTGATCTGAGACGGGTTCCGATTTTGGCCCCATTCTCATTACTTTTCTTTACCCATTTTGTCTTCACATCAAGCCCATCCCCTTCCATTCTTACCATTGTTGATCAAAGAAGTTAATTCTTTTTGTTGATTTACAATGCTCTTCTTCTACCATTATTGGTCTGTTAATTTCGATCTAAACACTTCACCCATTAGCTATTTAATTGGTGATCATATGAATACAAATACCAATTTTAATGAGAACCACAAAATGATATTGTTGGGTGCAAATCTAAAAACGTGTCCATGAAATTTCAGTACTTCAAAGAAACATGTACATTGTGACCGTCGAATAATTTGTGCATTGGACTTTATCATATAATTCTTCATTTTTATCATATACTAGAGTTCTATACACGTGTAAATAGAATGAACTATTATTAAAATTTTGTAACATAGTGAAATGATGTGGACAGAGTGCCATGCCGAAAACAGGGAGGAATCAGGTTCACAATAAACGGGTTCCAATACTTCAACTTGATACTGATCACAAACGTGGCCGGCGCAGGGGACATAGTGAGGGCGAGCGTGAAAGGCAGCAACACAGAGTGGATGAGCCTGAGCCGGAACTGGGGCCAAAACTGGCAGTCCAACTCCGTCCTAGTGGGTCAGTCACTGTCCTTCAGGGTCACCGGCAGCGACCGCCGCACCACCACTTCCTGGAACATCGCCCCCTCCAATTGGCAATTCGGCCAGACTTTCACCGGCCGGAATTTCAGGGTCTGAAAATTTCTTCAAATCTTCCCTTTTTCTTTTCTTGTTTTCTTTTGGTTTTGGGAAACTTTTTAATGATTGGGGAAGGAAATAGGGATGCTGAATGAAGAAAAAGGTAACAAGCGTTTTTTTTGCTTTGTTGTTGTAGTGGAAAATGGCTGAAAGTGGCTGCTATTTAGTTTAGCCCGCAGCTATGCTAAATAAAAAATATATATAAATCTGCCCCAAGTTCTCTTTTTGTTGATGACTGAAAATTCCTAATTGAAAATGATGATTCCACCAAAATTACATGAGACATACCACTAAATTATTTCTATCAAATTAATTCCTAATAGATTGAACTCATTCACCTCTTGTGAATGTACCATTAAGTCGCTCCATAATAATAAGTATGGACTACTATCCTTTTTAGTAATTGGTAAATTTTGCTCTATTATGTCCTGCATTCCGTTACCAAAGAACTTATATAATAATGACTGTCTACGTGTATGTATGTATGTATATATATATAGAGAGAGCTTGTTCTTGCCTTTTGGTAACTTAACCAATCTTATCTTAATGTGTGGGGGATTATTTGAGTTGAATCAGATTCTCAGATAAATTGTTTGTGTTCTTCATTCATACTCTTTTAACTCTGGCTCCCCAAGAAGTGTTGTTTTCATTTGTAGAACTTGTAATAGAATGATGGCTCACACAAGAGCAAGTTGAGCTCAGTCCAACGAAAGAATCCTTTCACAGCCACATGCAACGGCTAAGGCCGAAGCACAAACTACACGTTAAGGACTTAAAAAGGGATTACAAGGCCACTACTAGAAAAGGTACCGGTTTAAAAAGTTCGGTTAGACCAGTGGTTTGGTTTGGAATCAAACACCGCCAACTTTTTTGGTCGAGATTGGACTGCCAAAATTGTTTCCCTCTCTGTTTTTAGTACATGCTGTTTTGAGCCTCTCAGACCCGCTTTCACGCACCTCGATTCCTGACCCTACAATAATCGAATGCCAAAGAAATTCATGGGCGTGTTTGGTGCAGGGATTATGATTAAGTTAGTCCGTATCATGTTAAGCTGAGGATTAAGTTAATTTGTGTTTGGTAAAATGATTAAGTAAAGCTGACAAAAATACATTTAACTATGTCAACTAATATTCTTATAGATAAATAAAAAATAATCTAATTAATAAATTAGTTAGTTTATCTCTTAAATAAGGTATAAAGTTATTTTTATTGAAATTTGGAGTCTACAAAATCTCACTTCTTACCTAAGTTATAAGGAAAATAATTTACTTGACATTATTATCTTTTGATACAAATATAAAATGATAATTTAGGTCGGCAATACAAGTGTCACAATTTTGAAGATTATAAATTAATGAATAGATTTGAATAATTTTGTTGAATGAAACACTCAAAAGATTTTTGATGGGCCGAAAAGCCCAAAAAAGAGCTTAGAGGCCCATTCTGGCACCACGAAATAAGCCGTAAATAAGAATCTTTCCTACAACAAAAAAGAGCCCGAAACCTTAAACGTTTCCCCGCGGCACCTCCTCCCGTCTCCAATTAGGGTTCCGGTGAGGAAAGTTTAGTAATCTGAAGAAAATGGCGGAATGGAGTTGGCGCACCACGAAATAAGCCGTAAATAAGAATCTTTCCTACTTGGAATGAAAGGGAGAGCTTCTTGATAACTGTGTCTCGAATAATGAAGATGGCTTTCAGCTGGGAGTGCCGTTGCGCGTTAGCAACGCGCATCCGTTTTCTTGCCTAATATGTATGAGTTTGCTCCTGCCTCAGTCGCAATGAAGGACTATCGTCAATGCGGCCGGAGCCACTAGCAAGTATTCTCAGTCGGCGAAGCCTAGATCTGGGGAGGAGGGGACTTGAGACCTCAGGATTTGTTGTCAGAGGGACATATAACACATCTTGTAAGACAAGTTTCGTCTTAGCCTTCCCTGACCAGGATCGCTTCCACATGGGAAAACGCCATGCCCTGATCACTCGATCATCCTACCCCCATCGGAGGAAGAAGTCTCTCCCTTGGTCCAAGTGAGTTGGGGGTGTAATGAGAATAACTATTCTATTCTAGCCCGAAACCTTAAACGTTTCCCCACGGCACCTCCTCCCGTCTCCAATTAGGGTTCCGGTGAGGAAAGTTTAGTAATTTGAAGAAAATGGCGGAATGGAGTTGGCGCTCTCGATTCTAATGGCAGAGGTTGAGGAACCAGTTTCTCCATCAATTCTTCCTCAAAAGGCGAGCTCACATTTTCAAATCTTTACTTTTCCTTATATTTTGTTTCGGATTTGGTACAGATTTGATGACAATCATGTGGTGCTTTTGTACTAAATCCGAAACGAAATATAAGTAAAAGCCTCACCGGAACCCTAATCAGAGACTAGAGGAGGCGCTAGCATCTACCTAAAATTTGATGATGAAACTGGTTCCTCAACCTCTGCCATTAGCATCGGGTTTTGGGCTCTTTTTTGTAGTGGGAAAGGAGAAAAGCCATAGCGCAACTTCTTATTTACGGCTTACTTCATGGTGCCAGAATGGGCCTCTAAGCTCTTTTTTGGGCTTTTCGGCCCATCGAAAGTCTTTCGAGGGATTTCAAGTGTTTCATTCAGCAAAATTATTCATTAATTTATAATCTTCAAAATTGTGACAGTATCGCCGACCTAAATTATCATTTTAACTCAGTATTATGTATTTTTTTTTATACCACAAAAATTCCACCGAGAGATCGAGGTCACAAAACTCAGTACATGGCCAAGGGATTTAATCAAATATTGTGTGGATTACAGTTTCGTACCTTGGGTATTGTTGTTCAACCTGTCATGGTGATTAAAATTAATGGGTTTTCTCCTGTGTGATTAGGGACAATGTGTTCTTCATGGCCTCAAAATGCTGATTAAACTGAAATATCAGCACTAATGTGTCAATAAATCATGGTTGGAGAGGCCTTTGTTGAGATTAGTCAATGTATGTAGGCTAGCTTCTTCAGGATATCCGAGAGTCCATTAATGTCTAAAGCCTATGATCCAAAGCAAACTCATATCAAGCCTGGTTTATCAAATTTAGATCTCTACAACTTGTTTTACTAAGAAATACAGCAAATTAGAAACTCCTAATATATGAATTATATAAAAATGAAAATGAAAAAAAGGGAAATATGAGATGGAATCAGTAGAAAAATGGGATGAAAAGGCCCATCATCTGTGGATACCATCACTACGGTTGTCTGGCCGCTGCCTGATCGCCGCCCAAACCTCTAAAACTTTCCCGGAAAATATTACTTTCCCGAGAAAATCAAGAGAGAAAGAACCCGACCAGGCTTTCTATATAGCATCCATTGTTGAATGAGAAAACCCACAAAAAAAAGCTCGTTTCCTCATAAAACACAGCGAATGCCAATAAAATTTAAAGCATCAAATACAAACATGAAAGATAGATAACGATTAGGACTCGGATCATCATGTTTGTATAAACCCTAAATTTTATGTATAAACCCTAATCAGAAAAAATCGCAAAGAAAGAGAAAAGCGAACAAGAATTTTGGGTGCTTGGAATTGCAGGGGATGAGTTTTAGGAAGCGGCGAAACTGAGTTTAAATAGGAAATGTTAGGGTTTCCCTCTCTTGATTCACGCATGATTTGACGACATGTCGAACTACCTGCATTGGACTCGCTCTAATTTTAACGGGGGCTGCCAAACGACGGGCTGCCTATGTTCATGTTTATGTTTATGTTTTTTTTTTTTTTTTTTTTTTTTTAATTTATTTATTTTTAGTATAAATTGGAGAAAGTAAGACTAATAAATCCTATGTAGAGGCTAAAATGTTGAAATAGATTAATACCAAACAATTGTTTAGTGTTTCTTTAAAAAAATTAATAATTGTGGTGACTATTTTTCGTTTAATAGTTTTTGATGGTTTAAGTTTTTTTATTTTTATTTTTTGAAATTATAACTATTAGAAGAGGGCAATTCGAACTTATGTCTCTATTAATGTCGTGAGCAACTATTCTTATTGGATGGTTGAAGTTTAGAATGCCTGATAATTATAAATTCAAATTGTTTTTGTTGTCTTTGGTTAAATGCTTCATGTGGTACAAAATAGTAAGTGACACAATAATTTTATTGTTTGGTTGTAAACAAGTTCAACATCAACGTCACGAGTTCGAATCTTGGAAGAATCGGTATTTGTAATCTCCTCCCCCAACTTGTACAAAAGAAAAAATGTTTCATGTGGTTATTTCAATGGTATAAAAAAGATATTCCAACTTTTATTAAGTTTTTTTGTTTTTTTTTTTGAGAAAAACAAACATCCAATTCAACCACCAACAACATCCAAATACAAGCAATCAACCTCCAGAGCGGAGCGCCAACACCAGGAGGGAGATTCCCCCTCCAGAAATAACCAGCGTCATTCAAACAATCCAAAAGCGCATTGGGAACATCCCAGCGGAAAGATTAAGGAGCTTTATGCTTAGCTAAAGCATCAGTCACTCCATTACAAGATCTACTACAATGACCAATATTCACAACTCCTAAAAGAGAGATCATCTCATTAACATCAACAATAATATTATCTAATTCCGAAAAATCCTGGGAGATACCCTTAATCGTAGCAAGAACCTCAGACGAATCAGACTCAACTAAAATAGGAGGGAGCCAAGGAATATCCACCTCAACTATGTGCTTAAGGCCTTCCCAAATAGCTTCTCCTTCCAAAATCTTGATATATAATTTCTTGAACCCAGATCGCCAACTAGCCAGCTTTGACCTTCCCAACCAATCACGGACAATCCAACCGACGCCACCAATACCATCCACAGAAGACAGCGAGGCATCCACATTAAATTTTAGATTTATTGGTTACAGGTTTGCCTCAACTTGTTAAGCCTACTGGGGCTCGAATTGTGGATAAGTGGAAAGCCCCTCCTCATGGGTGTTGGAAACTTTTATTAAGTTTAAATAGGAAAGTTTCAATTTACTAATTTTACCATTTACATAAGGTGATGGGTTCAAATCTCATGGTGGTCACCTACCTAGGAATTAATTTCAAATTAATACCTACACGTTTCTTTGACATCTAAATGTTGTAGGGTCAGGCAGTATGTCCCGTGACATTAGTCGAGATGCGCTTGTGCACACACGCTGGCCCGGAGTCACGGACATCAAAAAAAAAAAAAATTACCATTTATAATCAGATTGAGATTTTAATAACGGTAACAAAAATTCCAAAATCTGTTTGCCTCCCGGTAGACAATTTTTTAATTTCATCTCATACTTCTACGATAAAATCATTTAACTGTTTGAGTAAGTGACAATCTAAATGGACATAAATGTCATCCACCTAATGACTAGTGTGTTGAATTAAATACAAAGAAAATGTTTCAGTGGGTGGAATCTTAATGTTTTTCTTATTTTCTGAAAAGTATTTATAATTTAACTTGCATATGCATATAACAACTGATAAATTATTGTATTGAAAAGTTCAAAGAAATATATATCAATGAAAATTTACAAATAAAAAAAAAGACATGATACAGAATACAAATGACACTTCTCCCGTCCTGCTTCCCGATGAATTGAAACATGAAAACATACACAAATTTTGATTAACAAATAACAGAACAGTTACCTTTTACTGGTTGGGAATAGTGGGGTTGCCTAAGAAGTTCACAATCCTGTTCAACAAATTCAACCCAAAAACAGTTTCTTCACAGTTTACTTTCACAGTTACATGTAGAGTTTCTAAGCATTTTCCTTCAACAGTCAGCGAAACCAAGCACGGGATCGAGTTGCTCCGAATCTCTGCACTGAACCGTAGGCACAGACCGGTCGCATCATCGAGAAAGTTAGCCACTGGGAGTTCCATGGTTACAAGAAAAAGGTTTGCATTGCCGAGCATCTTCAATGCCAAGCTCTTGCAGATGAGAAGAAATTTATCTTCTTCTATTGGACTGTCACTTTTTTCATCGTTAAGCTTCCCAAGGTGGTCAGTGAATGTGCATCTGAAGAACACAGAACAGCCGAGTTAGAACAGCAAAGACGAGGCGGTTTTCATTCTCATCTAAATTAGTCTACTCTACGTGTAGTTGGGTGCACTGTGCACAGATACTTCTTTGGGGGTGGGGGTTCAAAGTTGTGGGGAGAACATAGATATAATGGTAGAACAAGGAAGTACACAATATAGAATATACTGCCAGAAACTTAAGACCCTGGATTTGGTTTTTTATCTTCTGGTTTCGAAATTTATGTTTTTTTCCTCACACAAATTTTTCTATGGTTCCTTACCCAAGAGACGTGCCCATGTAAGCATGCACGTACTTAAAATATACATAATAATTAAAAGTTGTATGGTAATTAAATGAAGGCAAAGAAAAAAAAACTGTGATTCCAATAGATTTTGTGTACTAAACTATCACGGGACAAAAAGAACATACGTTCTTTGACCGAAAGGGTTGGTGGCGTGTTAGTTTCATTATTTGGGGGTAATCAAGTGTTCAACACCATGGTCACCGATTTAATCTTGAAAATCGGTATTTGACTCTCATTATTATGAGAGTAAGTACCCTTTACGTAGGATTAGTGGTTCCCCTCCCCCAATTTGTACTTAAAAAAAAACATACATTTGATTCCAGTTTATTTGTGTTGCTTATAGTGAACAAAAGGCGATTGAGATCTACTAACCTCCTCATGTATTCAAACATTCCTGGCAGCTGAGACTCCTTAACAGTGAAGGCTTCACTGTCCATTGGAAGTGGTCTCACAAAATATCCAATGTCAGGGTGCAGCTTAACAGGATGCTTCCTGCCATTACAGTGCAAATTTAACTTCATAGGCAAGAGGTGGTGATTGAATTGAACCTCAAGAATTCTATTGATCGTCTGATCAGGTCCTAAAGATGTAACGTTCTCCATGGCAACTGCTGTCGTAACGGTTTTATTAGATGTAGAGGAGCTGCAGAATTAACAAATTTAAAGGAAGTTAGAAACTATGAAAAGCTACAAGAGAGTTGAAGGGTCGTCGAAGAGCAGCCGAACAGGTGAACTAAAATCATATGACTGAATTAAAATTGAATGCCTAGTTGTTGAGTGCCTCACTGCTAATTGGGCATATGGTCCAATAAGACACTCATGAACACCTTACTAGAAGCAGCCCGTAGTTGAAAACGATATTTGACTTCAAATTTTTATTTGATGATATGACAAAGAACATGCTCATCAACTAAATCTCACCTCTCAGTTCCGACCACATCTTCTTCTTTCAAATCTACAACTTTGTCAGATTCCTCATGGGACCACATAATTTCAGTCATGGGCTCAGTAGAACAGTTTTTGAAGGATGCTTCTATACAAACATGGAGAGGAGATATGCTTGAAGTCTGAGATGAAAATGAGTATTCCACCTTTAAGCCATGTCCTTTAGCGGGATCCAGGAGTATATGGCTTTTACGAGTTACATGTTTCCCAAGATCACCTATAGATATTCTAGCAGAGGATTTTCGAACTCCACCCTTCTCTAAGATATTAAGACTTGCTAAATTTGGCTGTTCATCCAACCATGATTCTAAGACATTCTTTGACATCAATTCATCCAACTCTGAAGAACCAGATGGAGAGGCTCCATTCTGAATTTTATGAGAATTGCCATGATCAGAAAGTTCGATCAAAGGATCAGCACCGTCACTTTCCTGTTGATGATTTGCCCCATAACTTTCATCCCTGCCACTAGAACCACTTGAAGAATGCTGAGAATTATAATCAGAGCCACTATCCTCATCCAAGGATCCAGATGATGACTCTGTATTATCTGTCTCATATGAATCACTCTCAACTGCTCCATCTTCTGATGTACTTGCAGTTTCACCCAAGGTGCATGGTTTTGGAAGAGGTTCATAACCAGGAGCGGCATGTAAAACAATTTGAGAAAGAGATCCCGGAAGATAAAATCGGTAATTTATAGGTTCAGGTTGTATTGGTTTTAGCTGTCCTCCAAAAATGTGTTCTGCAAGTTCCCTTGACTGAACTCTAGGTTTAGACAGACTCTCTTCAGGAACTTCAATATCCAAATGGGATGACAGAAGCTTCTGAATAAAGGCAGCCCGGTCACGAACGTCATAAGTTAAATCACATTTTCCCACTTCGAGCATATAGCCTAAAATTACTTTGAATGTTAGCATATCCTCCCCCTTTGCTCGCAATAAGACCTACAGAAAACGCATAATGGATTGAAAAAAGGATATCGAGTAAATCTTATTCTCACACAAACCTTGAATTAAATGAACTCAAAATGTTAAAAGTGACTACTTAACGATCTGGAAACTCAAAAATAAAATAATGAAAGCCAAAGATCCGCAATTGCCAAATGCAGCTTCTTAAAATACCTTAACTATCGAATTCAGTATCTGAAGCTTAGTTTCCAGTGCTTCTGAAATAAAAGATCTTGCAAGATACTTGGCCACGACAACCAACATCCTGGGAATAATATCCCCCAAAGTGCTATACTCCCCTATCATCCAAATAATCATGGAACGGGCTGCAGAAACCTTAACTGAATCCAAACCACGAATCAACTGAATAATAACCTGTGAAAAGGGTAAAGAAGTACTTAAAACCCAGATTATTGGATAATATATTATGATTTTTAAGGATGATAAATATGCATTGCGATTGAACCAAACAGTTGAGAGACAGGAGATACATGCTGAGAAAAGTTGAAGCGCAGCCTATCCACATGTAAATTGTTTTTTTTTTCTTTCTTTTTTTTAATAGCAGCGAGTGTTTGGGAACATTGCCTGCACTTCAACTAATCTACTGGACTACTATCTGACTTTATTATATTTGGCTGATAGGAAAGATGTGAGATGAAATATTAAATCTTAGATAAGTGACCATCATAATTATTATTTTTTTTAACTGGGAAATCGAAGCTTCGCTCCATTATACCCAGGGTAACCACGTCCGTCCCTAGGTCAGGCACACTTTCAAAACCCAAGCCTTCAACCACTTGTGCCACCCCTTGGGGACAGGTGACCATCATAAATTGAACTCATTCTCTTTTAGTTCCGCCGGGCTCTTTCGGCCATTTGGAAAATTGAATACATTTTCAAATCCAATATTCATGCAAAGATGAATGATATATTCAATCATGTAATTTTTCTTTTTTATAATAAGGAATCAGAGCTTCATCCCACAACATATCTGAGGGCACCCACGATTCAATTGTGCAATATTTAAATGATATGTTCAATCATATATGTGGGTGGTGGCCTATCATTTACCCAGCAAGGCTTTGTTGTGACTGTGAGCCCCTAAATTCCCCAACCCTAACTCTCCCAGGCTAGCAGGCATTCCCAATTTCTCCCTAACTCACCAGATGCACATTTTTCCCTTCTTTGACCCCATCCCATAAAAAAGTCCACTCATAGAAAAAAATAAACAAGGATGCCATACGCTCAGATAATTTAAGTTCATGGTATGAGATGGGATAGCTACTAAGCTTAAACTATAGAGTGAGTTTGTGTAAGTAAAGGTAAAGAGGTAGACAATAATGCCTTCTCATGGCTGGCTGGATCTTCCTTTACAATTAACTTGATGGCTGTGATTGCCTGAATCAATACAGCTGCCTCTTCATCCATGGTTCCAATGTCACAAGCTGAAGTTTCTGCAATTTTAATTTTGGAGTTAGAAAAAAAAAGGCACTTTAAACGAATGCTTAGCAAAGCACAAATCACAGACCCTCTCTTATTAAAGACAATAACCCATCCAAACACATATTGGCTATTTTCGGGAGCCGTCCTGCACATAAGCCAATTGCAGCAACCGTATCAGCTGCAAATCTTCTGTTTGGGTTTCTAATGTAATCCTAGAAACAAAAAGAAAACGTAAGTAAGCTTCTAAGACGAAGAGTCTAATGCAACCAAAGAAAATACGTACAGTTGCAACAGGAGAGGTACAGTGAATGAGACTAGAGTTAGTAGTGCACAATCCTTTTGTGTAATTGGGAGGAAGACAGCCACAGGATAATTCTCAAATTGGCTGGTAGACCATCCACCCTTCTGGCTCTTTTATATATTTTTTTTGAAACAAGGGTAACCACGCCCATCCCTAGGCCAGACACTGGAAGACATCGAAAAAATGGAGACACGGGAGGTGCCTACAAATTAATGTCACATGTGAGTCTTGAACCTGGGACCTTGAGGGGAGCACACCTTCAAAGTCCAAGTCTTCAACCAACTGCGCCACCCTTTAGGGACCTTTTGGCTCTTTTATATAAAAATAATACTATCCAATACCTATCATTTTCCTCAATAACAAACTAAAAAGCCCCACAAGACAAAACAAACATTCGATCTAATCATTGGTTGAATAATTTTGAAAACATTGTAAACCATCTTAAAATAATGGTGCATCCAAATCCATTTAGAAATATAAATAATTTTACAGTCCCCAAATAACAAAAACAAAGAAATAGTGGGAAAAAGGAGGGAAATACAGAAATATTACCTGGAACTCGTTAAAAATTGATAAAATAGATGAATCAGTAGCAATGGATGAAAGTATCTCAAGCTTCAATGCTTTTACTTGATATGAATCTGAGGAGCAAATGAAGAAATCTTCATAGTGTGGAGCAAAGAGAGAAGGCATTGCCTTAGCAAACACTTGAATATTGCAGAGAACCTGTGAAGGTCAATTGAAATTTAGGCATTGGTTAATTGAAACAGATATAAACTTCATCATATTTGATATTTTCACTTGCTTGTTTTTACAGAACTCTATATATTGAGTTATTCATCTATATTCATACATCAGGGCAATGCTTCATCTGTTAGTTTTGAAGTGTGGAAAGTACAAAGTTTTTACGAAAGAGTTAAAGAAAGACTAATAAACATAATCTTGTAGCAATTTTTTTTTTAACCGGGAAGTCGAAGCTTCGCTCCACTATACTCAGGGTAACGATGCTCGTCTCTAGGCCAAGCACCGGGAGACATCGAAGGAATGGAGACACGGGAGGTGTCTAAAAATTAATGTCACAAGTGCGTCTCAAACTTGGGACCTTGAGGGGAAAACACCTTCAAAATTCAAGCCTTCGACCACCGCACAACCCTTTGGAGACAATTTTGTAGCAGATTGCAACAAGGCAATCTCGAATTGAGAGCCTGCTATCAAATTTTAATGGATTTGTTTTATGCTAGAACGCAAAAGAAATTATTTTTACTTATAGCTCATCCACCCTCTAGAACTACTGCCGTTTCTAATCCCTTTCAGCATGGCCAATTGAAATAAAAATGACTTCCCGTGGAACCATCATCACAAATTTTCAACTTTCTCCTCAACCTGACAATGAAACATCCAAGTGCACACTCACACTTTAGAGGTACTATTTATTTTAAGCTTTTTAACTTTATAATAATTCCAAATTCAAATCATGATTCTAAACCAAAAAACATAACATATATTATATCTCACTTATTGCAGGATTGTCCAAGCTTCTCTCAGTGGATATGTTAATATAAACCTAGCTAGGAAAAGAAGCCAATTATAATGTCTGGCCCCCGAATGAAATATAAGATAAGCTAAATAATGTAATAAAAAAAGCAAAATACCACATATTTTGCAGCATCACACGATCTGAGTAGAAACATTAATGGTTTAACAATTCTTTTTATGTTTTCCCTTGGAGCCATAATCCAGTGTACGCCCGCAGCAGCAAGAACCACTGCACTATTGTTGCTCCATAACAAAGGTGACGTACACTGCAATAAGATCCTGATATCATCATTCTCCTTACTAGACACAAAATGTCCTTCATCCAGTTTAGGAAAAACTTCATTCGAATAACTTAATCGTGATAAATATTCATCTGGCCCTTCAGTATAACATCTGGATATCATATTTAATAACGCCGTACCATAAACTCCATTCATCTCACTATCTTCTTTCGTTGATGTAAAATTGTTTGCAAATCCATTCTTTTCTGAACTTGAATCCTCTATATTATGCAGAGAATGCATAATGGATTCTTTAGCAAGCCCAATACTGGCAACAGCATAGCGCAAAAGTACTCCAATCAAGATTATTTGACCCCATTCCTCAACATCAGGTAAGACCTCACATAACCTTCGGTAATTTCTTCCAATCAAAGTCAGATCATTTGGACAGATAGAAGCAAATGCAGCAGCGGCAGCACCAATGACGCCAGGGGAGGAATCACTTAACAGTATTAGTACAATCTGCCAACAAAAATAAAACAACAAATTCCAAACTTAATTAAAGTGCAGTAGCACACAGCAAATATAGAAACCTTCTATGGAGTAGGAATGCTGAATATACAGTTGAGCGAGCAAAGAATCAGCACACAGACTAAACATAACGTACACTTCCCCATCTATTTGAACTTCCAATAAACATCCATGATCTAATAACAACATGTTTACTAGTCAAACGACCAAGAATCAAGCAAACCTCTTTAATAGCCGAGTCATTTTCTTCCAGACGCAAATCATTAAGCTTTGGAAGAGCGTTGGCTGCACATTTCCTGACATACACAGACGGGTCCCTAGCACCTTTCCTCACCGCCACAAGAGCAAGAGGTGCAATGTCATGCAAACGAATTCCTGCCATAGTCCGCAATGCCCATGCCCTCACAAGAGGACTTGTATCCCCCAAATCTTTCTGGAAACAATTGATAGACAGTAGAGCTTCGTTTGGACGCCTAAAGTGCAAAAAACAACAAACCGTAAATGTAGTGTAAATTGACACACCTCAAACATTCACCAATGGACAACACGTCAGAATTCAAGAGCAGCTCATGTCAATCAAACTTCGCCCGCATTAAGATTTTTTTTTCACTGTCCGGATCAGCTTTCGCGCACCTCACTAATCTCACGGGACATACCGCCTAACCCTACAACATTTAGATACCAAGAAAATTCGTAGGAAATTAATTCCTAGGTAGGTGGCCACCATGGATTGAACTCATCACCGTATGTACCCCAAGACCCTCTTTAACCAATTGATAGAACTAGGAATTATAAGCCAGGATCGACCACAACACAACCATTACTCTAGATGATAGAACTAGGAAACCCCGAAGATAAAAGTTATGATTCAGAAACAAAAATGTGGTATATACCATACTTTTCAGCATAATGCAACAGGTACAAGTAAACCAGCTTCTTCACCTCCAACGTCTGCGATGCAACATTCTTGACAACCTGAAGTTTCCAATTCAACTCAAAGTATTCAGAATTCCAAGGCTTAATGAACAAACTGACACTGAATTCCAAGCAAATAAGAGCAAATGCAGTGAACAATTAAAGAGAGAAAACAGAATTAGGTCACCTGAGGAAAGAAGTTGGAAACATCAAAGCCCTGAGCAATGAGGGCGAGTAAGCGCTTGAGCGCCTCGCATTTCTCGGAGTCGAACTTGCTGTCGAGTAAGGGAGCGATGCTGACATCCTCGGGATCGTCGTAGAGGTGGGCGTCTGTGCCGATCCGAAACACCATGGTTGACGCCTTACTCAGCGTGTCGGAGGTTGATCCAAACGGAGCGAACATTTACAGATTCGAATTTCAGCGTCTGAATTGAGAGAGAGAGAAACTGGTTCGAGATCACGAGGCTCGACTGAGATCTTGGCCGGCGATGGAAGTTGATTCCGGTCAGTTTTGGATGAAATTTGAAGAACGAATTCTATTGCCGCGCCGTGGCGCTGTGCTTGTCCGAGAGACTGCGCGTCTTGACGATGGGAGAGCAATAGCGTATGTTGGAGGCTGGCTGATCCAGGATTTTTAATTAAGAAATATTTTTTTTAGAAAAAATTAAAAGGAGATTTTTCGTATAACAAAAACTGGCTAAAATATTATAGCACAAAACTGAAAATAAATACATATTTACCAAAAAGATTTAAAATAGTAAGTGATTAAGTTCGATCAGAGTTCAATTACTAGTTATTGATTGAGTTTAATCACTCAAAATTTTGGTATAAACGATTTTTTGATAAAAATGTACTATAATTTTCACCATTTGTATAGATAACCACCAATTACATCTTCAATTTATCATTTCTCTCTCTTTTGTCAAATCATCATTATTTAATAATATTTTTTATATAATTACATTAATTATATGACATATTATTATCTACATAAATAATGAGATACTCCCTTAAAAGTTGTAAGTTTTGTTCTAACAAAAAAAAAATCAAAAAAATTAAATAAAGGAAACTTCCACCTCAAATATATAAATTAATTAGAGTCAGTTTTAAACTTTTAACAACGACCATAGTTATTTATATTAATGATAATAATGTATTAATTATATTGTATTAATGAATATTTATAATAAAATATTAAAAAGTATTAATAGTAATTTTTTTAAAAAATTTACTAACTATTTTATGAGCATAGTCCATTCAATACAATTTCCCTCAGAAAAAATGAGTGTATTTTGGATGAAGTATATTTGAAGTTTAGCGAGTAGCCCAAGAGGTGTTACGCAAGGTGATAGTGGACCGGTGGACCAAGAATGCACACTTTATCCTTGTTAAGATCAAGTATACATTGGGTTTCTAAAATTCGGTCACGAGCTTCGGCTCTCAGCCATGGAGATTGGAGTGGCTCTGTAATGATTCCCTCCTCGCAGGCCCCGCATTTCCCCCACTGTGTCTAACTCGCCATTTCAATTCCCCTTTTTCTCAGCTCCGTAAACCCTCTGGTTTCTGCGATTCTTCTCAGGTGATTTACGTTCCGCCTTTTTGTTTTCTGCTTTGTGAAGGTTTCCTTTCATTTCCCCCCTTTGTTGGATTATGGGATGTTGTTTTCGCTTGAACTGAAGTGGGTTTGTTCAGATTTATGTGGCCCATTTCTTGCATGCATGGTTGAGTTCAACTACATTGCATTTCTCATTTCAGCTGTGGCTTTCACATGATGTTTCATATCTAGGTTGGGATTTCATCTTTTTTACTCATCTGCTTCTACTGTTCTGTTTTAGTTCTCACCACTGGTTTTTGTTTTGTTTTTTTTTTTTTTTTTTTCATGTGTAAGTGTGATTTAGGGTTTTTGAGCAGCTGTTTGTTATGTTTATTTATTGTCTTCTTCATTTTTTTCTTCTCTTTTTGATATTCGTGACTGTCCGGGCCAGCTTTCGTGCACCTCGACTAATGTCACGGGACATACCGTTTGACCCTACAACATTTGTATGCCAAGGAAACCCATAAGAAATTAATTCCTAGGTAGATGGCTATCATGGATTGAACCCATCATCTTATGCATCTTAAGGTCCTCTTTGACCAATTGAGCTACTCCATGATGGTTATTGCCTGAAATTGGTCGTGGGTTTTAGGATGGCTTTCATGGGGTTAGGGGTTTGTGGTTGTTTTGGCAAAAACTCAGTAGAGAATCTTTATTTACCTTATGTTAAGTATAATTTGAGGGTTCCAAAAGGAATAGAGCTAGAATGGCATTTTGTATGACATAGTAACCATGAGCATTCGGTTCGAATTCCCCCACCCCAGGTTTGTTTTGTTTATTTAACATGTTTAAACTTCAATGTTTGCTTGAGCAATGTGAGCCAGCAGTTAAAACTGCTATCTGTCTCTCTCTCTCTGCTGGACACTTTCATCCTATGATCTGTGAAACATCAGCCATGTGATCTACTTTCTTTGATTATATAGATTGGAGTGTAACAAAACAAAAAAAAAACTACATATAATTATGAATCTAACCTGATTTGTTTTTTCTCTCTCTAGTGGTCTTCATCAAGTTTTATGGGAAGCTTCTCATCGGATGATTCTGAAGTCATTACTGATATGAGTGAACCAGAAATGAATAAGCGGGTAAGGAAGTCCTATCAAGAACTGAAAACTGGAAAACGTATTGTGAAGCTCTCGCATGAGATATTTACTTGTCCCTACTGCACGAGAAAAAGAAAGCGGGATTTCTTATATAGGGATCTCCTGCAGCATGCTACTGGGGTAGGCAACAGCCCTTCAAATAAACGGCATGCCAAAGAAAAAGCTAATCATTTAGCTTTAATGAAGTATTTGGAAAAAGATCTAGCTGATGCTGTTGGCCCATCAAAGCCTGCAAGCAAAGATGATCCTGTTATGGATTGTGATCATGACGAAAAGTTTGTGTGGCCTTGGAGAGGAATTGTGGTGAACATTCCAACTAGGCGTACGGATGATGGGCGATGTGTGGGAGAAAGTGGATCAAAGTTTAGGGATGAGTTGAAAGAAAGAGGATTTAATCCCACAAGAGTTATTCCTTTGTGGGGTTCCAAGGGCCACACGGGTTGTGCTGTTGTGGAATTTAATAAAGACTGGCCTGGTTTGCATAATGCTATTTCTTTTGAGAGGGCTTATGAGGCAGATCATCATGGGAAAAAGGAGTGGTTGGCTAATGATATTGAGAAACTAGGACTTTATGCTTGGGTTGCTCGTGCTGATGATTACAACTCAACGGATATAATTGGGGAACATTTACGTAAGATTGGAGACCTTAAAACCGTATCTGAAGTTATTCAAGAGGAAGCACGGAAGCAAGATAGACTTGTGTCCAATCTTACAAGTATCATCGAACTCAAGAACAAACATTTGAGAGAGATAGAAGAAAAATGTAGTGAAACCGCGGCCACCCTTAACAGTTTAATGGGGGAGAGAGATAAACTACTTCAAGCTTATAACGAAGGTTTCTCATATAAAGCTTTGAAATTTCTTTCTTGCATTTTAAAAGCAGGAACCTGTTCCATTTTATTACTCATTATTTTTTCTTTCATGGAGACTCCAGTTGTATAATTGAATTCATGTACGTTTGTCACATCTACAGAGATAAAAAAAATCCAACTGGGCGCCAGGGATCACCTCAAGAAGATTTTCAGTGATCATGAAAAACTGAAGTCGCAACTAGAATCTCAGAAAAAAGAGTTTGAGTTAAGAGGAAGAGAACTGGAGAAGCGTGATGCACAAAATGAAAATGAGAGCAAGTATCTGGCTGAAGAAATTGAGAAGGTACACTTTTTTTTCCATTCACGGAAATAAGAGATGCAGAAATTACCAAAGAAGGTAATTCTTTTTTGTTTCCTATCCAAAAAAGTACATTTTTGTGGTCGATTTCCCCAGACAACTATTCTTGGGTTCACGATTTGCAGAGGCGATGGGAAAAATGAGTGTCATCTTTTACTTGTCTTTGCCAGTAGTTATGACAATTGCAGATGTGAAAACTTGAAATAATCATTAATTAATCTCAGTCATATTTTAGGGGTAACCGCATGTGAACTATCATTCTACTTCACCTGAACTTTGGTTTTCAAGACATCAGTTTAAAGAAATCAGTACCTGTCACATTTTTACTTTGTCGTTTGCACGTTTATTTTTTAGGAATTGTTTTCAATCACACTAGAGTAAACACTGTTGCAAGGCATGATCTTTGTTGCACACGATAGTCTTAGCATTTTGAGATGTTATTGCATCTATAACTTAGTTAGCAAATCGAGAAAACGTATCTACCGGCTTTTTTTCTTGCTTCTTCACCACTTCTACAAGTCATTTGGCTCATAAGTTGGATTTGTATAGCTTGGAATGTGAAATTGGGTAGGTAGGTTTACTCATTCTAAGCCAGAACCATAAGTTTGCTAATCTCTTGGGTCAGATGCTTTCAGGCATCTAATGTCCATCTCTTGTGCTGCATTGCTTACTCTCATAAATTATACACAAACAACATAAACTTAGGTTCATGCAACTTATTTCTCTATACAATCTGAACTTATACTACATGCCTCAACTCTAAACTTAACAAAACCACGAGCCCATGGGTCCCACAATTATTTACGTATATACATTTATAATATCAGCAATTTTTGTGAATTTAAATAATAAAATTATGACTTTTAAGTTTTAGCCAAAAGTAATGATAATGAAATTGTTCTAGGTTTGTTCCATGTTGTTCAGAATTTGATTTAAATTACATATATCCACTGCAAAAACCGATGAGTTTTAGTGAATATATGTCTCCAGAGTTTGGGGCATGAAGAGAAGTTCTTGACCATTTGGCTTATACATTCTTTTATCTTCTTTCAGTATGCGGTGAGAAATAGTTCTCTTCAATTGGCTGAACTAGAACAACAAAAGGCTGATGAAGATTTTATGAAGCTGGCAGATGATCAGAAGGTTTGTTGGCACATGTGCTTTATCCTTCATCAGAATATTTCTTTATCAAAACTGAAGAGCAGTGAGTCACTAATTTGTAATTTCTATTGATTCAGAATCAAAAAGAAGACCTCCATAATAAAATAATCCGACTAGAAAAGCAACTGGATGCCAAGCAAGCAGTAGAGTTGGAAATTGAGCGTCTACGTGGTTCGTTGAACGTTATGAAGCACATGGAAGATGATGAGGATGTGGAAGTCTTCCAGAAGGCAGAGACAATGCTAAAAAGTTTGAGAGAGAAGGAAGGAGAACTTGAAGCTCTTGAGGAACTTAACCAAACATTGATAGTAAAGCAGCGTATGAGTAATGACGAGCTCCAAGAAGCCCGTAAAGAGATAATTAATGTGAGTATTTAATTACTGCAATTACTTTCTAAGTTATGTGTGCGAGATAAAAATATACCCTCAGTTGTTCTTTGTAAATTTTTTGAAAAAGGGGCCATGGGTTGCCAACTAATTGGAAAACTTGAAATTCTGTATAGTCAGCATGTGTGGTAGGCTGTCTTTGTCATCCCATGGAAGGTCTGATATATATATATATATATATATATATATCACATATGAATTTGAAGGCTTGGTTTGAAAGGGAGGTTGCATGAAAATTGACTCACTGTGCCAATGCATCTATTGGAGATGTCATATTGTTAACTAAAATCAGTATGACTTACATATTTGTGTAGCAAAATGAAAACTTTTTTCATGTTCGTAAATTCAAGATTTTCTCTTAGTTTAAAACTTAAACTCCTAATACAGTTTAATTCTCTCATTTCTTAGGCTTTTAAAGATTTGCCTGGTCGTTCGCACTTGCGTGTTAAGAGAATGGGTGAACTAGATACAAAACCATTCCTTGAAGCAGTGAAGAAGAAATATAACGAGGATGAAGCAGATGAGAGAGCTTCAGAGTTGTGCTCATTGTGGGCAGAATATCTCAAAGACCCAGATTGGCATCCTTTCAGAGTAATTAAGGAAGAAGGGACGGAAGGAAAGGTGATTCTTTTGCTAGCTCCTTTGATCAGTTTAGCTTCTTGCAACTAAGAAATATTGACATGTTTTGGGGACCTGATATTGAATATTTATTTAGAATCAAATTAGGTAGTAAAATACTGTTAGATAGGCCATACATACATGCATCTATGTTTAACTATTGGTCATTATGATGTTTTAGGAAATTGAAGTTTTGAATGATGATGATGAGAAACTGCAAGGTCTGAAGAAAGAGTGGGGTGAGGAAGTGTACAAGGCTGTGACAGCAGCTTTGAGGGAGATAAATGAATACAATCCTAGTGGAAGGTATATAACATCAGAGCTATGGAACTATCAAGAGGACAGGAAAGCAACGTTGCGAGAGGGCGTAAAGTTCTTACTTGACAAGTTGAACAGCAGAAGCAACTAGAAAAAGGGGAACTCCCGGAAGGTTGGTATTTCGATGTTGTGGTTGATAAAATTTACTGGCTTTCTTTTTCAACTGGAAATAGGTATACAAATCCAGATTAGAGCTAGTACTTTGTACACAATGTAAAATACCATGCAACCAATTTCGTGTGTACACAGAACAAATTATGTTCAAACTGATTACAATATCATCAAATTGCTCAAAGTAGAACAAGAGCATTGCATAGCTCTAACTACCATGTGATGGGTGGTCCAAAAGACCTTTCGGGTTCAATCCATGATAGTCAAATGTTGTAGGAGCAGACAGACGTGTAGGATGACCCTGGCACTCACAAATATTAAGAAGAAAACAAGAGCATAGCTCTCGTGGTATGATGTATGACCTAATAACTGTTCAAATCCCTCCAACCCTCAAATGTTTGTTGAATTAAAAAAAAAGTGCAAAGTAGAACTTGTTAAGTCAGTGTACTCCTGTTGTGGTTGATATCTTTTATTTTTTGGCTTTTTGACTCAAAGTGTGCATTGCCACTTCTACCTTAGTCTTCTTAAAGTAATTTGCTTGGCTGTACTGAAGTAAATGTTTAATTATCAGTGTACTCCTGGTTTGCATCATTTTGTCAATAACACTAAATCTATTGAACTGCTGCAGCAGCCATGATGACAAAACCAACATATCGTGCATTCTGTCAACACTGCATTCTCGTATGGAGTTATCCAGAACACAGGGATGGAGATGAAATTCTCTTCTTTGCAACCATAAGTCTATCTTCAGGAGATGGAATGTGAGCCAATGAAGTTTTATCAGTGTATGTTTGTAAGTCATATCTCACCTGTGTATCAATCAATTCCAAATAGTAAAGAATCTGATAATGCTAACTTGCCTATCTATATTATCATATATGCTGATCTTACTATTTAGTTTGTTCGAAAAAACCTATGATACTTAGTTGTCTTCGATCCAAGAGCGACAATTGTAGGCTACATGTAATGTTGTAATTATTCCTATCTTATTTATGAGAAATTTTATGAATAGCTTGGACAACCATTGTTGTTGAACTCAGCTAGCCTATGGGGATAATTTGGATCTTGTTCTGCAAATTATAATGCAAATACTTGTGTTAGACAAAAATAAGGTAATGTTTTCTGCTGCTTATTGACGAACCATTTGGTTTCTGCTTTGGAGATGGTTTTTTTTAGAGGTTATTAAGGAAAAGAAGGTTAATTATACTGTTTTTGTAATTCGGTTTTTGGAAACATTTTTTTTTATCTCTATATTTCTATTAAACCATTCTTGTCGAAGTGTATAAAATTCGAAGATAAAAGGAAGACTCCATAAAAAAAGTATAACTTCAAGGGGGACTGAATTGAAATAAATTAACATTTTATATCAAGGATAAAATGGCAAAAATTATAGTCAAAATTAAGAAAATGTATCTAAACTCATACGTGAGTATGATTTAAAATGCATTTCGATCATCGAAAGGGTGAGTGGCGCAGTGGTTTCAATGTTTGGTTGTAAACCAGTTCAACATCAGTGTCACGGGTTCAAACCCTCGAAGAATCGATATTGTAATCCCTTCCCCCAATTTGTACTAAAAAAAATGCATTTCAATCTATTTCTTTTTTTTTTCTTGGGAAAGATCTTGACTTCAAATGTTATTATAGTTCAAAAAACTATTCATATCTTAATTCTTATCAATTTAAGATAAATAAATAAAAACTACACTATTTTGATCGAAAAATTGAAGTCATCCGAGCAAGAAGTAATGAGTTTGAATACTTATGAACTCCAATTTTTTTTTTAATCATATCACTTCATAAATGTTAATATGATAGGAAAGGAATCTATATCTATCATAATGCCCGAAGTTCAAATAATTTCCACGATCTAGTGCATTTTTGAAGTTAGTAATTTTACAAATCAAATGTTTACAACAAGTAATTTCATGATTTCATGGCTAGTTTCAATTTGACCTCAAATTTATGATAAAATCTAGGTTGACTAGATCAAAATAATTAGTTAACTCTAAACTATTATGCACTTCTATTACTCCATAAATAAATAATAATAAAAACAAATAATATTTAAGCTTAATGTGTTTAAATTTACTATTTTTTTTAGTTCAACAATAATTGGAAGTATATGATTCAAACTCATTAAGTAGATGATTCAACTCGTTAGGTAGATGATTCAAATTCATGATATCTTGATCATAGATACATACATACTTATAAGGTTAAAGATACCATCTTTAGTTTCATATTTGTTTACCTTCATTTTTATTATACCTTTATAAAGTCATAGCAAAAAAAAAAAAAAAAATTATTAAAGAAACCAACTTCAAAATTTTATTAAGATGAACAAAATTTGGAAGTATTTCCCAAACATGGAAGAAAGAACCGCTGGCCTAAACTTTCCAAATAATTTTCAAAACAAAATTAATCATTAATTTCCTTAGCCCATCTAATCACATAATGAAATAACTATTTTACTAAATATCATCATCAAACCAAACATAGTTTAACTAGTTACAACATATACTCTAAATTTGAATCTTTACTCAACATTGAACTCAAAAGAGGAAGATAAAAGAAGTCACTAACTTCATCCTAAAAGTGCAATAATTAAACAACCCAACTAAACTAGATTAATTAGCAGAGTTAACAACATTCAATAATTCCATTAGAGATGGGCGTTAAGTCAAAAGGGTCTTATAATCCTAATTACAGAGCAATAGATGCAGCAGAGACCATCATTCTTCCTTGCTCCAAAAGGAAGAAAATGTTCCAATAATCCTGGTAATCTATCTACACCAAACACATGTAAAATAATTGAAAATTCCTAAATCCCAACCTCCAATATATAAAAATAAGAAAGGGGGGAAATCAGACTGTCTTTTTGCCAAAATAGAGGAACAAAAAGAAACATTCAACACATAACTGATGATGGAATATGGATATAGATGAACAAGCCTACAATTTCACCAGGCTTTGATTCATTCCCAGAAGGTACCACCGCGATACGAAGAGCGTTTTTGCTCTTACGATTGGTTTGGTCTTCTGCTACCATTTACTAGCCGCAGCAAGCTGACTTTTGGGCCGCTTGACCATCTCCTGCTGCTCCATCTGGCTTGTTTATTTTGATTGTTTGAGGCTGGATTACAAACAGGTCTCATCCACATTAAGGTTTAACTAGGTGGCAACAATTTCTTCATACAAGGCTAAAGAAAACTCAAAACAATCCAGGATTGAAACCAACAAACTAAATACCTCTGCCTTCGAATCGGTATCTGCAAGCCTTTGCTTAATATCCCTGCCAATTGAAAAGAAAACCTCCTCGACATTCATATTTGTCTTTGCACTCTGCAAAATATGGTAAATGCAAGGACTAAGCATAAATAAATAAATACTACAAAGATTCTAACTTGATGTGATCTTAAAGCATTTCTAACTTACAGTTTCAAAGAACTTGATTCCATATTCATCTGCAAGAGCTTGTCCTTTAGAAGTAGGCACAGCCTGTGACAAAAGAAAGATACCAGTTATACAAAGGATAAAATCAACTCTGAAATATTAAAACTCACTCCTACTTTGTTACACTAGAAGGCTAAGTATGAGCTTTTTTTGGTGCCAGGCAAAATAAGAAAGACACAGATTAAGAGCAAATTGAGCAATACAAAATACTTACCCTTTTACTTTCATCCATATCAGCCTTGTTTCCTACCAATACCTTGTTCACATTATCAGACGCATGCTGTTCAATATTGCGAATCCAATTCCTAATGTCTGAATAAGAAAAGAGTAAACTTCATAATAGATGGAAATAAGAAAATTGTAAAAGTGGCCGACGACCAAAATTAGGGGTGCGATTCGAAAGCAAAAAACCAAAAGCACCCCAAAATATCCAACCAAATGGGGTCAATTTTGGGTGAGCTTGACGTACATTTTTTAAGATAGAATTCAAAACCAGGATCCTACATATAACAGAAAGTGTGATTTTACAAATGTCCAATAATAACTTGAACACAATTCCTATGCTTGTAATTTGAACATAATTTTGGAATTGACTCTATCGACTTTGTATTTTTGGTGCAAGGATAAACCACCTCTTTCATCTTTTAGTCTTTCATAATTGGACCTTATTCTTGTAATGCATATGTGGCGTCTGGGATTCTTCCCCTATTTCATACTATCAATGAAATTGTTTCCGTTTCAAAAAGAAAATCATTTGAACACAATTCCTATTCAATCACTTAAAAACGACCTTTTTGGAACTTTAATGTATTACATTAAAAATGATTTACAGCAATCGGAAATTTTAAAAGTGGTTTTTAACTTCCGAACTTTTATATTTTAAAAATGATTTTAGCCATACAAAATAACTAAATTCTTTTGGTATTTTTTTCCTCACTTAGTTGGTTTGAAGACCAGTCGAATGACATATCTCAATCAGTTCATTTTGATACATAAATATAATTTAAGATCCGGTGGTTTATGATGGATGGCCAGTTTTGATTGGTTGAATCCAATTTTGAATTATTTGGTGATTGGCCATTTTAATTCAAGAGGCCGGTTTTTGCATCAAAATTCTCATTTTTCTTAAACTGTTGGTTAATTTGACATCAGTGACAAAAGACCAACCAAAAAAAAAAAGTGGCATTTATCCACCTTGATGAGAAGTGACGGTTATATAAGACTAATTTCACAAAGTTACAAAAATCTTGAATAAAATGGTAGACGGCATAATCATCATGGGGTAGCCCAATTGGTCATGGAGGGCCTTGGGGTGCATAAGGTGATGGGTTCAAATCCCATGGTGGCCACCTATCTAGGAATTAATTTCAAATTAATACCTACGGGTTTCCTTGGCATCCAAATGTTGTAGGGTCAGGCGGTATGCCCCGTGACATTAGTCGAGGTGCGCTTATGCATGCAAGCTGGCCCGGACAGTCACGGACATCAAAAAAAAAAAAAAAAAAAAAATGGTAGACGGCATGAACCATGAGAACAAGCAGTCAAATATTTGATATTATTTATAAAAGATAAGCAGACAATAGCAAACCAATTTCATCATAAATAGGCAATAAAATATAACTCACTATTGAAAGATGACTCGTCGGTCACATCATACACGAGCAAAATTCCCATGGCTCCACGATAGTAAGCTACAGGGTGACAAACAAAATTACACCAAAGATTCAATTATAATCATAAAAACTACAGACATAAAGTTTTCACTTCACTATCATTGGAATAAAACTTGAAATAGAGAGTTAGAGGAAGGGAGTTCCTTCACTACCACTTCTTTCTCCATACCACGTGACAGATATTAAAAGCACTTATTCTCAAATCGAACCTTGGTACCTAAATGAATCAGGTCTAGGGTTTTTCATTCCTAAACTGAAAAGATTGAAAAGTTTGATGTTAAACTAATCTAACATACCTAAATGTCGAACTATTTTATAAAGTTTCTAATATTCACCTTCAAGCCCTATTCCAAAACAATTTCCAATGGGATAAAATAGAAGAGATTGAATGGTTAGAGAAAATTTTGGAGGGACAATCCCATTACATAAAAGATCAACATTATCCCTCATTTACTCTCTACATTCAAATAATACCATAAATACATAAATTGAGCTTTCCTTGAGAAAATTGAATGAATTTAATAATAAAGAACTTGATCCCGCAGTTAGATTCCCCTCTTTCCCAGTGGAAGTATCAATCCTCGTACAATATAGGATAAATAACATTAAATATCAGATACGTACCAGTTGTGATAGTCCGAAAACGCTCCTGACCAGCTGTATCCCAGATTTGCAATTTGATTCTCTTCCCATCAAGCTCAATGGTTCTTATCTTAAAATCAATACTGCCATCAGATGTATATGCTAATATTAAATAGATGCACTAGTTATATATAGCTTCCAAGCTACTCGTACTTGGGTGACATAGAATTTCTCATGCAGATTAATTAGTAGCATACACATGATTAATTATTATCTTCGCTTGTATAGTCTTTTGTGGGCTTTTTAATTCTTTTCAATGAAAGCTCTGGTATCTTAGAAAAAAATTATCAGTACAGGAAAATGTAAAACCAGCTATCCGAAAAACTGATACCGCTCATGTACCTCATTCCAGCTAATAGTCCCTACTACAAGTCCATGACCATTACTAAACCTTCATATGTTTTTAAATTGATACAATACAAAGAAAATCAACATGCAAGATTCAAGGGGGCACACAGGCTACAAACCCAATTGTGGTGATGAAACTGGTAGTGAAAGAACCATCACTAAAACGCAGAAGCAGACAACTCTTTCCCACACCTGCAAAACAATTGAAATGGAAAAGGCTGACATGAAGACTATTGATATGAAAAATGTATAGGCTCACAAATCTATCACACAATTTCCATGGCATTCACATAATTAAAAATTTAAACTTGCTATTCTTAAATGGAAGAGGCAGAAAGACAAAACATGATACCTACAAGCAATTAAAATAAGCATATGTAGAGCCACAAACAAAAGTCATCAGTCAATTAACATAAAATTTCACCTCGACACCAACAGCCACTTAAGCATGTTGAGAATCTCACATTGATAAGGTGAGGATATCTCCTAGTGTTTATAAAGGTGGTGGACTACTCTTCCCATTGCCAATTGATTTTGAGACGGATGTCCACACTATCTAATATACTAAATATCAAAATTAATCTTTTCGACGAGTAATCCCAACAACCAACAACCTTATATTGATTTTCTTTTAGAAAAATATAAGAAGAGAGAGCAAAAAAAGGGTTCAGTTCTCTGTTGGCGTCAAAATATCACGGCCCCTATACAAGGGATACGACGCTGTTACACACAGAACCAAGGCGCATTCCACCAGAAGATAAAAATGTAAAACACAACATGTTGAGAATCCCAATCTTGAGCAAAAAAAAAAAGGTCCTAAATAGAGGGAGAGATCGACAAGAATCAACCAAATTTCAAATCAAAAGGCCCAAAAAAACTCAAACATGCAAACAATCAATTTACTCCCACAAAAACAAGGATACTTACAAAGACACTTGCTACTCTTACGGAAGCAACTTATCATACCGGGATCGCTTGAAGTCATAGATATTCTCCCTTTTGTAACTACGATTTATCTTTTTTATTTACACATTGGCATAATCTTTTGTAATGTTTCGATAGACCTTTTGTAATTTTCATCATTTTCGTTTCCTATCAAAAAAAAAAAAAAAAAAAAAAAAAAAACTCCCACAAAAACAAGCCAACCCAAAATCACATTGACGCAAACGAATCCCACAACACACTACACATAACCCCATTCATCAGATCTCCAACATCACCTCATTTTCCCATTCTCATTTCCCCGATACCCAAACTCAACCAAGGGTTGGGAACATACCGCTATCGCCAATAAGCAGAAGCTTGATTAGGTAATCGTAATCGGCACGAGCCCTAGCCGGAGGTGCAGCCATCGGTTTCCGGTAAGATTCAACGAGATTCGAACCCCTAGAAAGGGACGAACATAAAAAAACGAGTTCGTCAATGAAATCCGTCGAGGGATGAAACACAGAGAGGGAGATTACCTTAACGAAGCTTAGCAAGTCGTCGGCGACATGGAACGGAGAGAGAGGGATGAAAAGCACACTATGATGATTCCGCGGGGGAGATTGGCCTATTCGGACCGATCAACTGCGCCGAGACGCGTGTAAACCGAAGCGCTTTTGCTTTTGCCAAACCGGCTCACAGTTTTTTTATCCTACACACGGATGCACTTTATTATTATTTTGGCTAATATATATATATATATATATATATATAATATGAATGTAGTGTATATATATTACGGGTAAAATATAGGTTAAGTGAGCCAACAAGAGCATACCACGTTGTTTTCAAAAAAATAAATAAATAAATAGCATACTATAATATTCTACCTCGAAGTAGGATTATAAGGTCAAAAGTAGCATAGTTCAACCAGCATCTTGTACGACCGACTAACAATGAGATTACATATTTCAATCCCCCTTCCTCCAATATTATTATTGTATTAAAAAAAATTAAGATTACCCATTTCAATTCTTCACCCTCCAATGTTGAATTATCAAATCATATACACTAAATTCTAATTTTTAAAATCACATAACTAAAAATGTCAAAAAAAAAAAACAATCACATGACTAAATTTTATTTTTGTTCAAATTATAGGAATTAAGTTCTATTTTGAAATCTTTGTTTTGTCAATTTTATTTTAGGATAAATTATAAATTTGATCCACGAAAGAAAATTTAATTTTGGTCTAAAATTCCATCTTTGAAATATATATTTGAATTTAATTCATATAATTTTAAAAGTTAAAGTGATGATGGTACAGAATAACTAATTGATATTTTTAATCATATTTTTATACATGATAATATTAATATTAAGGGGATTTTACATGAATAGTAAAAAAAATTAAAACAATACCAACAATAGCACATTTTAAAAAATATTGCATATATAGCAGAAAAATGGGGCGTCTTTTGCAAAATGATCAAAAAATCATTCCATCAGTTTTCAGTTGATAGTCTTCAATCAATTTTAGGTAATAGTCTTCAATCAATTTTTAGTTGATAGTCTTCAATCAATTTTCAGTTGATAGTCTTCAATCAGTTTCAACTGATAGCGTTCAATCAATTTTTACAAACAAATTTCCAAACTAAAATATTTCATGAATAGCACAATAATAAAAATATTTGCACACATAGTAAAAATGAAAACGAGCATATTAAAAAGACCAAAAGGCTCATGGCGTGGTCCAATCGCTTTTAAACCATCTGCTCGAATTGAGCTTCTTTTAATTTTAAACATTGGTGATCTTTCCCCTTTCTCTATCAATACCACTTTCATCACTAGAGAATGATAGATTATATCAATAGGGGCTGATATAACTAATTACTTATAAATAAATTTTTTGAAAAGTAACTACAACCATTGAATGAGAAGTTGATTATATCAATAGTAAATTGATAGACTTCTATCACTAAAGAATGATTGATTCTATCAAAGTTATCGATAAAAAATGGTAGAATAGGAATTATTATTTTTTACTTGGAATTACTTTTGTTTTGTAATGAGTAGTTGTCTCAACTACTAAATAGTTTAAACCACTATAAATTAATAGATCAAATCAATAGAAACTGATAGATTCAATCATTGAGAATGAGCCAAATTGAGAAATCAACTGATAAATTCAATTACTTCATTTACACTTTAACGTTTTTTTTTTAACTTTGAATTATTTTTGTTTTGTGATGAGTAGTTACTCCAATCACTAAGAATTGATAGTTTCAATCACTATAAACTGATAAATTCAATCATTAGAAACTGATAAATTCAATCACTATGAACTGATAGATTCAATCATTGGGAAAGAGTTAGATTGAGAAATCAATGACTTCATTTTTCTATTATATCATGATTAATCGGTCAATGCAACTGATAGAATTACTAAATTTAAAAAACAAAGAATACTTTGAATGAAAATTTGATTCAATCACTAACAATTTTATAGATTCAATCAACCAGTCACTAGAAAACTGTAACTGATAGGTTCAATCACTAGTAAACTAATAGTACTAACAAATTGATAGAATCAATCACTAGGAACTGATAGACTCAATCACTAGGGACCGATAGAATTAATTACTGAGAAAGAAGTAGATTGAAAATCAAGTGATAGAAGACGTAGCTTAACAACTGATATAAGACAAAATCGAAAGTATTGACATACATATATATGTTGAAACAAACAATACATCATATCATTTCACCCCATATAGAAACAATCATGCAATAACCCATTTTTATTTGAAGTTTAAATAGAAGTTGTGGCATTTTGGAGCTTTAGAGGAGCTTCAGGGGTATTATAGTCTTTTGGGCATAGACATTTAATCACCCTTCTCAAAATGAAAAACCCTAAGGGCATGTTTGACCGTGAGAGGATGGGTTGGGTTGGGTTGAGTTGGGAAGAGAAGAGAAGATAAGTGAAATAAGTTTATGTTTGGGGGGAA
>JBBMEF010066052.1:0-11098 GCA_037832685.1 Sicyos baderoa | reverse complement strand
CAAACGATAAGGTATACTTGCCTTTGCAAATCGCTGCAAATCATTTATAATATTCGCATTTTGCGAACACACCTTAGTGCGGTCAACCTCGAAGACAAGGCTCGGGAAAATGAGAGGCAAAAGTTAGAAAGTTTGAAGAATTTTTGGAAATTTCACCTTGAAAACAAAAGAAATGAAAGAAAGTTTGGTGAAATGGAAATGAAATGAAAAGTATTTATAGCCTTAGGTGTCTTGCAAGTGAGTTGCCTCGCCCAAGCCACCTGCCTTGCCTAAGTCACCTGCCTCACCTGGGTCGCCTAAAACACATGGGTTGCTTTGAGCTTGCAAACTTCTCGAGTCACTTAAAGACATTTAAAGCGACGCTAGGGGCAACTGTTATGGGTAAGCTAAGTTTATAGGGAATTTTTTTTAGTACAAATTGGGGGAGGGGGATTACAAATACCGACTCTTCCAGGGTACGAGTTACGTTGGTATTGAACTGATTTACAACAAAACAATGAAACCACTGCGTCATTGACCCTTTCGGTAATAAATGAGTATCTATAAATTATATAAAAAATTGACAACGAAAGGAAAAATAATAATTAAATATTTTTTTAAAGAATAGACAAATTCATTCATGTCACTAAGACAACATTAAAATACAATTTTCAAAAAAATTGGGTTAAATACCTTCATTGAATTGTTCATGAATATTTATGATTGGTATTATTTTAGTGACAATAATAGAAATAAATTTCATAAGTTTTAAAATTACAATAATTCCTTTTCAAAAAAGAAAATTATAATAAATCAAAAGAAAATCATTTTTGTTTTTTAATATTTTTAATTAGTATAAATTGTCTCATCTATTATATTAAATATTTTATCAAGATTTCGATTCAGAATGTTCATACAACAAATCAAACAATTTTTTATATTTTTAAGTAAAAATAGAGGCAACCAAACACCTAATCAATAGATTCTCGGAAATTTGGTACTTAGATTGAGAAAAATTCAAATTCTACAACCTGCAAACCAAATAAATTCATGTCATATATACAAATATAATAAAAAAAACTTATCTAACCATAAATGTGTTGCTAAATCTAATATTTATATATATGTGGGGTAGTTTAAAACCACACAAATTTTTTCTTATAAACAAAAAGAAAAAACTTATTTACTCATGCATTGGGAAGCTCAACATTTTGGTGCCACATATGTAAAAAGATAAGTTTTTTAGTTTTTCTCTCTTTTTTTCAGTTGTTAATAATTATTTTTTATAAAAAAAAAAAAGTATTTTTATAGACTTGGTCGGTAAGGTGAAGTTAGAAATTTGTATTGTTTCAAAATTTAAAATTTAATAGGTATATTTTTAAAGGTAGAATTTAATTTTTTTTTTTTTTTTTTTTAAAAAAAACTAGATTTTAGTTTCAATAATTTGATAGAAATTTAAAAATTGTCTTTATCATTTATAATTGTTGACAAATTAATTATACGAAATTAATTATTCATATATTATTAATGGCAGATTGAGTTAAATGATTGATGCAAGATTAAAAAATTATATTTTTATATATACTCGTCACCTGAATGTACTTAATTGTCCATATGAAAGATCTTTCAATTTTAATTTAAATCATAAAGAATAAAATGGGTGTCCCCAAAGAATGGCAGAGTGGGTGAAGACTTAGGCTTAAAAGTATGCTTTCTTCAAAATTTCAGATTCAAAATTCATCTATACTATACTTTTTCGATGTCTTCGATATCTGACCTAGGAGCGGGCGTGATTATCTTATTTCAAATAAAACAAAATAGGTACGACACCAAAATAGTGTCATTTTAAGTTGGTTCTCCTCTAAATGGGTGGGGAAACTTCTCTTTTATTCCCGTAATTCTTTTTTCTTTTCGATAAAAGTTTATTTTTTATTTTTACTTTTCTGGACATGATAAGCTTATCCGAGTAATTAAAAATATGTCAAAACCATATGTTCTGTTGGTCTTATCTTTCACACTTCTATCTTCTTCATCTAATGAATATTCGAATATTTGGGTTTTTTTTCTTTCCTCGATAGTTTCCCTTTCTTTTCCTTTCTTTCCCATTTAATTTTCACAAACCAAACGGTAAACAATAATATATTCATAAAGATTGTCATTTGACGGTCGATGACTAGTGATTTTATTATTGGGTAGAAATCGAATTCAACACCATAGTCACAAGTCCAATAATTGGTATTTATAATTCCCTTTTTTACTAGTTATATTAAAAAAATTAATAATTTTTTTTCTTTTTTTTATAAAAAAATATTTTACATTCTTAGAAAAATTCCAAAAATAAAGAAGTCGAAATATATATAAAGTAAATGAAACTAAAAAGAGTAATGTTATGTACTAAAAAAGAGTTATATTATTTATAAACTTAATTTTTAAAAATGAAAAGATAAATTGGATAGTACAGTAAATATATAGTAGTTTTCTATTTATTTATTCAACCATATTTGAATTCATAATCATTAAAATTCATTAAATGAGTAAATAGTTATTGTGGGTGAAATTTACAATTTTGTAATATGGTAATCGTAGTGTACATAACTCATTTCGTCAAATGCGCGTTTCACCCTATAGGCCTAAAATTTGTCTAACTTTATTAAGAGGTGTGAAATATGACCGAACAATTTTCTTTTTTGTCGGTATTGAGATTTTTAATCTAAAAAAACAAAAAAACATTTTCACATAATTAAAATTTGAAATATCCAAGAATACTAATCTCATTTTAGTTAATTGTTGACAAATAACTTTTCCTAACTTAAACGTTAGGGATTTGAATGAAAAAGAAAATGCATCAACAAATTTCCAAACATTTTTTCCGTGTGAACACAATTATTATTCCATGATATTTATACCATAACAACATTTTTTAATTTTTAAAAAAATCTCTTGATTAGATAAATTGTGGCATCGACTGAAATCATCCCTTCCTTAAAAAATGAAAAATTTGGTCATAACCATTCCAAACATTTTTTAAAAAAATAACAACAAATGTTTTTTTTTTTTTTTAAGGATAGAAAACAGTTATTGCGAAGCTAAAGATAATTCAATTGTTGGAGTCGAGAGTTTTTTTAGTAATTGAAAACTAAGATATTCTTAATGATTTATTAAAAAAAATAAAATTAAAAAAAGTATATAACAACATTTTTATGAATAGAAAACAGTAATTGTGAAATATATAGAGCTCGAATATTTATTTTTGGAGTATGGAAGTTTCACAACAGATAAAAGACAATAATCCTCACTTAAGAAAGGGAGATAATATTTTTGTTTGAACAAGAAAAAAAAGAAAAGAATAGCAATTGAATGTGTGATTAGGGACGTTTATGAATTATAAGTTTCTTTTATTTATCTTATTGAAAGAAACAATAACATTTTTTTTTTTTTTTTAAAGTAAACAATAACAATTGAAAGTTGAGATAAATCAATAATTTCTTAAGTACCAATCTCACTCACTCATATCATTGTTGATACACTTATAATTCAGATATTGTCAGATAATTATTTTATTTTGCTATTTTTTTTATTTAAATTTATTTGTTCCTTCAATTTCATACGTATTTTAATTTTCTCATCGTATGTTCATTTTTTTGTTTTTTTAAATTGGTGAACACTAATTAAATTTTAAAAATAAAAATAATTTTTTGAATCCTATATTTTTTTGTTTCTAAATTTTGATTCACTTGTTCCGATATTTCTTTATTAAACATTTAAGTTGAATTATGTTCAAAATGTTGTTTTAAAGATTCTCGGAGAATAAGTTTAAAAATTAAATAAAGTTAAAATAAACGTAATTTTTTCAAAACGTCAACTTTTCCATTGCGTATTTTAATTATATCACTTCTTTAAAAAGTATTCCATCCATGGTAGAATTTTGGTTTTTTTTTTTTTTTTTTTGCTTATTTCTTTTTTTTTTTTTTTTTTTGCTTATTGCTTTGCATCTATATTCGTCCCTTCCTTTGTTGTATATTCATTTAATTAAAAATTATTTGTTGTATTGACTAAAAATTATATATGACATGACATTGATTGAAGATTATGTGCACTTAATGAAGACTATTCATTGAACTAATTAAAATTATCAAGCATATGAATTTTGTCTTTTAATTAGGTCCGCCCAAATTTTCTACTATGTACTATTTTAAAAAAAATAATTGTTGGTCATAGAATTGTTTTTTGCTTTTTCTTTTTGTTTTTTTTATCATACATGAAAAATTACCTAGATTAAATATATATCATAATTATATTTGAAGTAAAAAAAAACATATTTAATGATAAATTCATGTTAATAATTATAGGTCAATTTTTTATTTGAGATTTAAATCCATGAACTCTTTATCATTAGGTAAATATTGACGTTGTTAAAATACGACTTTTATTGATAATTCTAGGCTGATTTAACACCAACTCAACCTAAAAGAAAAATAAAAAAAATTGTTTATTTGAATTCAGCAAAAAGAAAAAAAATCATCTATATTTAGGCCCTGTTTGATAATTATTTGATTTTTTTTGTATTTTTTACTTTTGAAATTTAAATTTATTTGTACTCAAAATTTTTACGATGTATTGCATCTTTCCTTAAGAAATGATATAAATGCTAACCTAATTTTAAAAATAAAAATAAATTTTTAGAAGCTACTTTTGTTTATTTTTTAAAACCATAGGTAAGAGGTATGATTTCTTATATAATTTTTAGAACAATGGACAATCATTCACTATGATTTCTTATATAATTTTATCTATTATAATCACTATTTATTCTTGGATCTTACATTCAAATTAGTAAAAACTTTAAAGTAATATATATATATATATATATATATATATAAATAACTAAATAAATAAAGTAAGTGTGACTATTCTTATATAATCAATTAATTTTAAAATAAATGTACATGTCATATTATCTAACATATAGATCTAATTTAGGATTGATGAAACTAAAAAATAATACTATTTGAAAGAGGCATGAATTAATTTGAGATGATGTAAGTATTATATTCTTCTTCCTATAATTATTATTTATTTTAAAATAAGAATAATTAGGTGATGCCTTAAAATCACTTAAAATTTGAAATTACCTATGTGACTCAACGAGAATCCTAGCTTAATTTTTTTTTCTAACTTAAGAAAAAAAAAAAAATTGAAGTAGACTCTCGTTAAGCCATACAAAAATATTAAGGTCCGTTTGTTTGACATATTTAAATATGATTTAGTTTTAGAAGTTCTATTGAGAAATTATATTATATAGTTAAAAATTGAAAATTATAACAAAAAAATTCGTTTAAATATAGTTTTTGTGTAGAGAAGTTAGAGTCAAAACCTTGTTTGGATGTAGATTGAAATGATTAATTATTTTAATAGTTAGAAAATAAATGGTTAAAAATGAGTTATTTTGATTGATTTAAAAAAAATTATTAAAAATGAATTATTAGAAATAATAAGTAATTATAAATAAATAATTAAAAATGAGAATTATTTTTTTGAATATAAATTAATAAGAACTAATTTGGATATAAATTTTTAAAAAGAAACTAATAAATTATAAAACTAAATCGTACTTAACAAATTGATCATTCCTTTTCGAGCCGAAATTGTTGATTGTGATGGGTGGTAAAAGAGACGATGAAAAGCTGCCACGTAGCAAAGGGATAACCACGTGTTCCTTAAACTTGAGGATTAGGATAAGCACTGAAAAGCAAGCGAATTAGGCGGAGAAGATTGATGGCTAGTGGTTGTTATCCAACCAGCTCAGCTCTCCACGTCGACATATTTTATATTCTACGAATTTAGATTCCTGCGCAAAACGACAACGGAGGAGGACGCGTGGCATTGGCATGGGTTAGGATTCCATCATTTCTCATTCTTAAATGATTTAATATTTAAGAGAATATTCTATGAAGTAAGCTGAGATTTTTGTTTGTCTGACGTGGAATTCCAGTCAAACTTGGATGTTTTAATTTCTTTTTCGTACCAATTTGGATGTAACTTGAGTAGAGATAGCTTTCATGGATTTGATGGGATGATGTAGTAAATAGCACTGTCTTCTTAATTTCTTTTTTAAAAAGCATCGGATTTCATAAATGAGAAAATTTCTCTACACATGAATGTGTAGAAGAGCTCAACAATTTTCCTATGTGGGGCACCAAAGGGTGCCACATAGGAAAAATGTAGAGCTAAAGAAAGTTTAGTGTAATTACTGTATCCAACAAGTTTAGTGTAATTACTAAGAATATTTTTTTATTTTTACTTACTTAAAATAACCATTAATTTATATTATTCATTTATAATTACTCATGGGCAAAATACTTGCTAAGCATAAAAATTCGTGAAACTTTAAGAAAAGTAAATTGTATTCGGCTTGAAGACGAGCCAACCTCTTAGGGGTCATCCAAAGGGAGATCGACCCCTCGAGGGGTCAACCAAGCAACAAGTCCCTTGGGTCAGCTAAAGGAAGACCGACCCTCGAGGGGTCGGCCAAGCGACAAGTCGACCCCCGGAGGCCAGCCAAATGATGAGCTGACCTCTAGAGGGACAGCTAAATTCTGAGCTGACCTTTTGGGGGGCGACCAAATGCCAAGTCGACCCCCCGAGGGTCGGCCAAAGGGAGACCGACCGCCCAAGGGATCGGTCCGAGGATGAGTCGGCCCCATGGAGGTTGGCCTAGTCAAATCAACTCCCCCAAGGCCGTTACACTTTAAGCCACTCCAATGGTTACGAACATAATAAATAGGCGAATGTGTAACAACCGAGAGTTATGAGCCTATTTATCTCCAAGTTAATAACAAAAATGTTATAATCGACGTCGTCATTAATGTAATAACCCACTAGTTTTGTTGTTTTAAAAGATAGAAAAAATTTCAATTGGTGATTTTTTTTGCATCAAGTGATAAGTAAAGTCATCTCCCACGAGGACTGAAGAAATCGATTCAAGTGTTAATCGAAAAGTCAAATACATAAATTAAAGGATCAATTTGATTGTGTCACTTGTCTCAACGTAAAATGAATTATAATGCTAACGCGATACAGATTGATGTCGACAAGGAATATCACATCCACAAAAATAGAATATAGACGGAATAAATGCGTAAGTAAATGCTTAAAACAATAACAAATATTTCAATTGATAAATTAGGACCACGTTAAGGAAATTATGAATGCAATCAATATGCAACAGGGATGAGACTATAGGTGAGAAGAAAGCTACGCACAACGTGAATCCTAACGCTCTCTCTCGAGATGCGATGATGCTCCTCGAAGTTTCACTCTCGCATCAAAGTCCGATGCTCTTCCACACGAAATGCGCACTAGCGAAGTGATCATCTCTGACCTCCTTCTTAACAGGAAGAGTTCTTATACTGAAACTAATGGCTACCGATAGAAGATCTCTCGCTCCTCTCCCTCTCGGGACGACGAAACAAGCAAACATGCATGGATGATCAGTCGAAACATGCTATAAATGAAACACATCTACAATAACATAGCCTAACATCTACCTGCTCACTCCCGAGGCATAAATCTCATATTCAACCTCCCTAACCTTCACCTAGACAGACTTAGCTCATGATTATGCAGAAGACAACGAAAACAGGAAGATCGAATGCTGTAGACATAAGAAAAGAACGACGATTCTCTAGAAAACTCAATAAACGAGTAGATCAGCAATGAAACAACACTTCAACTTGCATTAACTTCAAATCAACCACGAAACTACAAACTCAAGCAATCGCAAAGGTTCATGCTCAGAAAACGAAGATCTAAACTATGAACGCATAAAATTACGAAAACGCAAAGTAGAAAGTTCGAAATACTGAATTGCAGAAATGCAGGAAAGGACGCTGCAGACTCCAACGGCAATGTGACAGCTCCGAGCAGAAATTCAAAATAAGCTCAAAATTGTAAAAATGGCGGAAAAACTATGAAGAACTATGAAGCAGACGAAGAAGAACGAAGAAGAAGAAGAAATGGAGAAGGGAAAATTCAAATTCCCTTAGCTTGCTTTTTATAGCCTCCCCAAATGCAGATGAACGGCTGAGATTTAATCGGAAGATGGCTTGCCTACTACTCCAACGTGACATAATCAATGAGGGATCACAGTCATGCAACTTTCGCCAGGATCACAAGGGGGGACCACCGCATCTTCTGGCATTTACCGAATGCGTAGATAAATGCCAGAGATGGAAACTTTTCTTCACACGTTGATCCTTTAATTCAAATTCTCTTTCTTAACCAGACTTTGCTCCAACAACTTTATGATTGACACCCTGAAAAGGTAGGAATAACCCCAACAAGTCAAAGGTTCTAGAAAAGCTTAAATTAGTGCTGAATACTATGCATTTTGACTCCAAAAACTCTTTTTTTCTTAATATTTCTAATTCTGGCCTCTTTTACAACATGCATTGCATTTTATCTGTATTTCTCTGTTCTAAGGCGATTCTAGCTACTAAATGAATGTTTCAATGCAAGAATATGACTTAAAAACACCTTATTTTAGGGCTAACATACTCTCTAATTGAGAGTTATTAACTTGCATGTATTTAACACGTCTTGATGCCCCAATTAGGACTGATCAAGTCACTAGACGAAGATAGGTATTAGTAGACCAGTGTGGAGGATGATGTTCCAGGCTCACACTGTAATTTTCGACGATACCCTTCAGTTAAAAATTTCGTGGATGGTCGGTTGGCTAGGTTCACGACCCTGACAACCCTCTAGGTTTGTGGTATGGGCCTGAGGTAGTTCCATGTTGATTGGTATGGATTCGCCTTTCAACGCGTGTAAGAGGCATGTTGGCCGACAGGTAGCTCTACTTGCCAGATCCCCCGTCCTGGAGTAGGTTGCCCAGATTGCCCTAGAGTTAGAAGACTCCTGTTGGTCTTTAGGTTACGACCTTTAGAGTGCTTTCCGTGGTGCAGGTTAAGGATAAGTTTCTTGATCTGTCACTCAAGAGCCCGGGTTATGATAACCTTTCAATGGTGCCATTAATCGTGCTTGTTTGTTGATACCTTGTCGGGGCGCTGATGATCATGGGAAATACGACCTACAATAGCAGGTCAGTCTATATAATCTATGACTCTGAGCTCTGCTACCAACTGTAAAGACCCGACCGGTTTAACAGCCTTAAACCTAGTCTTTACTACATGCATGCATTTAAAGCGAAAATTAAAACAAGAATGACAGCTAGATTCCATATTTAAAATTAAGGAAAATAAAATCATTAATTGTATTTAAAACAACTTCCCTGGCCAGAGACATTTAAAAGAGAAATAGTCTTTCATTCAACAAACATAAAATAGGAATCCAGTTCATACGTCAAAAATCCCCTAAGGGCTCCATGCCCAACTACATGCAATCAAATCATCTTAAAATAAGTCTCAGAGTTTAACAAGTAAATGTTTTAAAGAAGCGAGCTTTCCCATGATCCATCATCAGCTGCCTCCAACCATCACTGTGCCTTTCCAAGATTACCTGTGGAGAACCACAAGAGTAAGAGTGAGTAGTGCAAGATTACTCAGTAAGAATTCCCCAAGCGGGGTACAATACAGCTCAACAATCATCTACAAGAATGTAAGCAACAAACAACCTTCACACACTGGGACCAACTCTGGGTCTTTCAAGAATCTCCGATCTCGACTAGCTCAACAAATTACTAACAAGGAAACTGGGTGTACTAGTCTCAAGATCTAGAGGGAGCCTCCAGTCGGCGAATCAAGAGCGTGCACGCACACCACATGCTACTGAATCCAGGTAGGAGCTAGGTCTAGGGCAATCTGCCCTGGTCCAGGTCCACATGACTAAAAGACTCTGAAGGTGTCACTGAATCACAGGGATGCGAGACCTCGGCATCAAGCTATGTCAGCCTGAACCACCACTAGCCTGTGGCTAGGTTCCACTCACAACAGGCTTACACTGCAAGTCGGTCCTGCCCAAAGGCTGCAGTCACTTGGGTATGTCAGCACGATGTGAATTGTGCTGACTAACGGGGACGGGTCGAACCTCGTCATCCTCTCGGCCAGTGGGGCAACTAAACGTTGTGCCCTCTCGCCCAAGTACTACGGACTGGGTATGCCACTTGCAGGGTTAGCTAAACCATGCTGGCGGACAGGGACGGAGTATACGTTCTCGCGCATCCCTACCAATGGGGCAAATTACTTTATGTCCTCTCGCCCATAGATTATGACTCTCCTAACAAGGCTAATCTAAGATATAGATTCGTTAAATCACAAACAGATACAAGCCAGAGTCCTATCATGGTTCTAATATAAAACAGATAGACATGCTGGATATCAAACAACATGCATCTAGCAAGTAGAAGACAAGGAACATGCTAGACAGGATAATCAATGAGATAGGCAGAACAACATGCATACAGTCATATATTAGCAAACAAACAAGTATCAGAAATGAGTGCAGGGTCCACACAACCCAGTAAGGAATCCTTACCTGGAATGTCGGACTACAGAACGCAAGCAAAAATAATCCTAAGTGTCGGCCACAAATCACAAGAATCCTATCAAATAAAAGACAATAAAATTATTATAATAAAATAAACTAAGTGGCTAGGACAGCCCCTATCGAAACCGGGCAGTAGCGAACGATCAACGAAAAGCTAGGCGAAATACCTGAACGAATGAAGAATGACGGCTCGCTCGCGGTTGCACGCGCAAGCGAGAGACAGCAGCAGCGCCTCGGCAACAGCGGTCTCGGGAGTGTCGGTCTGCGGCTGGAAGGACTCTCGGCAGCAGGACGGGAACGCCTCGGACGCGTCGGGTCTGCGGCAGCGCTGGGGCAGCGTCGGCTGGCGAGGGACGTTGTTCGCTGCAGCGGGTTCTGGCGCGGTGAGGAGGAGGCTTGGCAGAAGCGGACGATGACTGTGTGGCGTGTGGCGCAACTCGGCTGGACAGATCGGGACGCTCGCGGTAGAAACAGCAACAACAAAAATCTGCTTCTCGACAGCCCCCCAAATACAACGAAAAACGAGTCAAGAACAACCCAACAAACTAACGATATCAACCCGCAAGGAAGAAGAACAATGAAGACGTGAACCTTACCTCGACAAGCAAGCAAT